>JAUMHH010016063.1:0-10894 GCA_032359455.1 Chlamys rubida
TTAAGTTTGTCCGCAATACCAATGGGTGTTATAGGACCGTAACAACATTTGCTAAAACATTCATTGCTTAAATAACACATGAGACAGTCAATGTATACAGGACACATATGGAAATGTATGTGGTTGATCACTAGGGTATTTATAAATGCTTGATTTCACGCCATCTGTGTTGTGAAATGATAATCTGGGGGGGAGATGCATGCACTTTAAAATTTCGAAGTGAGCGAGTATAACCCATTCCTCCGCTACCGAAAACGAGCGATGAAACCCCTGTTCTGAACAACAAAACAAGTATCAATATTTAGGTAAGTCATTATACTTATAGTGAAATTTCGTGTACATACATGCGTGTATGTTTAGCCTAAAAATGACACGCCCACTTAACGAAGGGACCAACTTCCGGTTTGTAACATGTACCTAACGTTACCTGATGTATGGGATCCCGGTAGTAGCTTGGCCACACATTAGCCTGATTATTTTTGCTTTTGTCATCAATATTGGCCACCCTGATTATGCCAGTCTTACCATCGAACACTGCGTGTTTACTACCTTAGAGCTGGATGCTGTAGCTATCAAATACAACTTACTCTTGACATCGACCACCAACAAACATACTCGGGCTCGATGGATGGCCGGGCAATGTTCGCTGGTAATGGCAAAGCAGTGTTCAAAGGCGAGAATATATTTTAAAAAAGTGTTCCTGTCAAACACGACATTACTGTTGTCATCGAACATTTTTTTTTGTTGACTGCGATCCCGACTATATTTGACGATGCTAACGAATATGACATCACTGTAGTTGTCGAAAATGCTTACTATTGTCATCAATTACCACTACATTGTACTAGTGTCATCGACCAAGAATCTCCAACAGGACATTACTATTGTCATCAATTACCACTACATTGTACTAGTGTTATCAACCAAGAATCTCCAAACTCTTTTGTCATCAAATGTGTCTTTATTACTGTCATTGGATCGAACTTTATTCCTGTCATCAAACATGGGTTTGCTTTACTAGTCGTTCTTTGGAGCCATTTCTGTTTACCAGACTCACCATTTGATATGACATGCTCAGTTTGTGTCACGTGGACACGTAGACAGACAACCTCGTTTGTGTCACGTGAATGATACAGACAGATATATAATTGATAAATTCTATAATAGAGATTGATGAGACGCCTACCCAGACAGGTACCGCTCGGGATTAAAGGGAGGCTACTAGTCCCAGGGGAGTTAGAGGTGTATTTAGTAGGGGCATTATGACATGTTGATAAACGCTTTACCTACGTCACCAGGTAAGGTCGTAAACCCACATCATTTTTCGTTTCTGTTGATGCAAAATTTTATTTTATTGGAAAGTAAAATCTGAATAAAGTTTAGACCTCCTCGAAGAGGTTTACATATCAGTGACAAACTTAGGTAACCATTGGCGACAGGGTTTGGAGTGGATAGAGAATGTGGACTTTATACAAAGCTTTCATCAACACGCACCTCAAATTAAAACCAATATACAAGGAATAGAATGGACAATTAGGTAGTGAACGAGTTCGATCCGTGGTCTTTGATCAAGTTTTACAAAAATAATGTGATGAAAAGAAAAAAAAAATAACGATGTAAAAAAAAGCTAAAGAGACACCAAAACTCTTAAAAGTTAATCATTTTTGCAGTAATATGTACCACTTTTTGTTTAATAACAGTGTTTAGTCCCGTTTTAAAATGGTCATTTTCAATAATAAATCACCATATTTTAATAACATTATGGATTTAATTATACGTGTTTATATACATAAATCTACTTCAATATAAACACACACGAACCATGTGACCATTGATCGTTCCTGAAGTATGTACCTTGTTTGGTGATCAGGTATGTTTAGCGGTTCTACGGTACTACAGTCACCCCCACCTGTCAGCGCCTTTATGCCTATATTAAAGGTACACAATGGCTGTATTATTTGTTATTCAATATTTCTATTCATTAAAATCTACACTCGGGGAGCTTTATCGTTGACCCCGTGTATGTGTTTTGTGGTGCTTTGTCAGAGTCAGCTCTTATAATTGACCGATTTCCTTTCGGTCTTTGTGTTGGTATTGTACTTTCACGACTTAATTTTATTGGTTCGAGAGACAACTTTCAGACACCCGCTATCATATTACTGTGTCTTTAAATGTGTAGTGCTATACTGTCTATATATAAAGATTATCACTTATTATCTGTCAGACATACTTAGATCGAAACTTCGGTCGTGTGTCAGAACTGCATGCAATCACGTGAATCAAACCTAGGTCGCTTAGTTAAGGATGTATGGTACTTTACTTTTACATGCACCTTCTCCACAAAAGAGTTCTACAATGGAAATCTGTCAAATATCGTTTATAAATGGAAGTTTTGGTAGTTGGTTGATAACTGATTACACCTTTCAGTCGTTTACAAGAATACATAGCACTTCGGTTTTAATGAATTGTTACGTAATGCTAATTATCGCACTACCACTAGAGGGAGATAACTCTATCAAAAACACAAATATAATGAGCAAATGGCATATAATCTTCCGAATTGAAATGTATTAAGATGTTTACCTCTTGTAACTCACCTTGTGTGTCATGCATGTAAAAATAAATCATGAAAATCCGACAAAATTATAATCAGAGTATGGTAACTTCTTAATATACTAAATCAAAACAAAATATGTAACTTATGGAACCCAAATTCCTTGAATTCCAGTAGAGAATTATAATGGCTAGACCATTTAACCATATTTAAGCAGCGAAGTTGTCAAAAATGATGTTCGCAGATGATTTAGTGAATGTCGGTCCACCAATTACATTTATTGCCGTTTGATCTGTGAACTCTGGCCGTCAGATTTCTCTGTCATCAGTTATTTCTATAAACTTAATAGAAGGAAGAATTGACTGGAAATTGATTCTTGATCTTCAAATCATTAACAGGGGTGCCTTGAAGCGTTACATGTATCGCTTTGTTGATGCTGATTCGTGAAAGCTCCTAGGTCATGGCATCAAAAAGCATGGAACAAATGCTACCAGCCTGCGAAGTCATAGTCTTCTTCAGTCTATTGGACTACAAGTCATACAGTGTCAGAGTCAATACTCAAAACTGTACATATTCCTGTCCATATTGGTACCATGCAGAAAAGATAGCCCCGTAAATATCCCGCTTTGCAAAGCCATATAAGCTCTTAACTTTCGATCAGCGTTTAAATTTGCCTTGCAAATATGCCTGCATTCAAAAGAGAGCAATGTATTGTGATCTTTCAATGTTCTGTACAATACACCAAGAAAGCTGAATATAAGTGTTTATATTGTAAATGGTTGTGCATATCTTGGTTTTGGGCTATCAAATAGCTTTCACTTCCCGTTTTGAACAAGCTTGGTTGAGTCGAATTAGGCTGCTGATAGGATATTGAATGCACGAATCTAAAATCAGAAAGTATTTTGCTGATATTTCGAAAACGAAGGTCAAATATTGACTCAGAATATACCTGGCCCACTGTTGATAGTAAGGTATATATTATACCTGTACGTCAGGTGTAATGAAAAAATTAATGGAAAGTCTAATATAATCCTACCTTTTGTACTTTACGTAAAGCTATAAACACAAGTCAAATGTGTACACACCGAACAAATCGAGCACTGCCATACCCGGCCACGGTGTTTACTCTCGATAGAAATCGCTAAATTGCTGGTTTAATATGTTTTATTGAAGGTACGTTTAATATACAGGTACCTTCTGTGGTTACCGGGTATGTATATTGACAGAATGTGTCTCGTTACCGGGGCCCTGCGTGACTCGGTACTAGCTATAGGTAGACATAGTATTCAGCCTAGTGCGCTACCCGGTTTATGACATGTCATATGTAAATGTTAAAACCGTAGACGGACAGAATAATCGATTTTTTTACTGAATTGTACAATACTCTCACTGCTCCTTAATAATTCAAACGGTGTTTATGGACCGTCAAGCTTGTATTCGGGATTTGTCCTGTAATTTGACGCTTCTTTATGGCGAGACCAAGAATTTAATTTTCTCTACAAATCCGTCAATTTACAACTCTTAGGCTGTGCAGCTATTTCAGCTGAGGACATTTGTTTGAACAGCAGGACATGCAAGGCGGAGATTACACGTGGTAACAATAAGAAATTGATTTTGCCAACTGATATGTATATAAAAGTCTGTGGAATCCGCGGTTTCGGAATTCCGATTCAACTAACAGCAACGGGAATCGAAGCATTCCGATGTGATATACAGTGTTTCTTATATATACAATCGATTGCACAGAACGGCGGGTGGTGACAGGCGCCAGTATAGATGGAGTTTAGATTCACGATAATTATAATGATACAAACATTTGATTGGGTGCAGTGAGTAAAACAAATAAAGACTACCTACAAACAAGAGCTATCGATCACAGTGGAACGTCGGCGTTGACAGGGTTGTCAGTGGTCCGGAGACTGCCGACTGCACTAGCGAGAAATACACGTCGGAGAGGAAGGATTCCACGTCGGAGGGAAAGGAATTGTCATCAGAAGGGACGGATTCACAGATGACGGAATAGGATCTTTTTTGCAACTTTTAACGTCACGGATTCCAAGGATTCATGCTGACGCTGATGCAGATAGCTTCTGCAATGAACGGTAGGGCATCCATGCACGGCATCAGTTCACTTGCATCAGGGGACATCTAGATTTATTAAGAGACATGTGTGTTTGGGAGTGAGAGTGTATGTATGCTTGGGAAAGGGGCTCGTATTTTATAGTGTTTTTTTTTTGGAGATGCACGTGTATTTTTGAAAGTGGAGTCACGTGTGAAGGAGACACGTGTGTAAGTTGATGAGAAATGCGTGTTTTTACATGCGGTTCTGGAACGTTTAAACATATTGTATTACCATAAATTGCAATGGGAATGGGCAAAATTTACAAAACACATCGCGGTCCTCTCCTTGTCTTGACTGTTAAGAATGCATGTGTGTGTTTAGAAGGTGTGTCTTAGTGTCACGGTCACGTGTATTAGGATTGAGGTGGGATGGAGCATGCATTTCAGAGATGGTGCACATGTTTAGGAGAAGATGCGCATGTGTTTACGAGGAACGTATCTGTAAGTAAGGATACGTGCATCTTAGGTAAAGGACATAGGATTTTGCTAAACATACAGTTGACTACATCATGTATGTACTATTCTTACTGATGCGTAAAAACCGGGATCGGTGGCATGTATAGCGCTGTCGTCCTATTTACACGACACTGTCGTCCTATTTACACGACACTGTCGTCCTATTTACACGACACTATCGACCTATTTACACGACACTGTCGACCTATTCACACGACACTGTCGTCCTATTTACACGACACTGTCGTCCTATTTACACGACACTGTCGACCTATTTACACGACACTGTCGTCCTATTTACACGACACTGTCGTCCTATTTACACGACACTGTCGTCCTATTTACACGACACTATCAGTGCACTGGGCTCCTTGGCTCGCGGGTTTCCACGGGTCATGCTTTCATTTGTAAATGTATGTTTCGATTTTTTAGCGATCCACGTCATATCGTAATTAGTTAGACTTTTTTTGGTTATACTTGAATTATGACTCGGTATTGATTGTCCACTCTATACAACTCTACACTTACATGTACGTATCGGCGGGTATCGGGGTATAACAAACCCTCCTATTGATCGTTGACCTTGTCAGAGAAGTCTAAACACGACTAATCCCTCGCTAGGTATATAATGCTTCTTATCTACTCTATCCAATTTTCGACAGTAATGTCAATTTTTCCCGTTACTATAACATAAAGATAGATCAAGCCACCCGGTCTACCCTGACCCATGGCCACATGTACCTCTGACTCCCGAGGGGGTCTAAGTTAACCCGACAGGTATTAAATTATCACGGGCCAATTTCTCAAGGGACGCCCAAAATACGGATTACAGCTGTAGGTAGCGTATCGGTATTGAACGGGTGTAGACGGAAGACACTTGTACCTTTAGTTAGCATGCAAATACCTGTACGGTAGACAAAACGTTTCATTACTATAACAAGTAACAGGTCCGTCGCCGGTACTCGACCGTGCACCTGGAATGGTTCCCAAACAATACCTGTCATACATGGCTAATTCTGTTCATTCTCTCTAATAATTGTCTACCACGGAAGCCCAGGACGGTTTAAATTCCCAATTAAGGCTTAAAGTTGGGCAAACGTCGACTGTGAAACTGGTGTGTTTAGTTCCTAAGGATTGATTGGACACATTATGACGGGCGCCCAGCCCAAAGGTAAGTGTGAGTGGACATGAAAAGTGAACTTATGTTTTAAAACTAGATATTCAATTAATTCTCAAGAGAGTTAAATATGGCCACGATAGCGGGACATTAACGGCACCAGTGGACGCAGTAAAGTCAGTGTAGCGTGGTCTACTGACAGAAGTCTACAACTGAACAGAGACGTGTATGGTTTCAGTATATTTATTTTATATCGATTAGATAGATAGAGATAATGTCATGTTGAGGTATGCGGCATATAGATGGTCACATCTATCACAGAAATACCATATCGCCACCTTCCTCCACGTCCCGTGCAGTTTTTTCTGTTGTAAGAGCAGACTTGTCGTTGTTGCAGTAGAATTAGCGTCTTGGTAGGAATGCAATAATATGGCCCATTGCCACAGACGAAATTTGATGGTTATTTCTGTACAGATCTCTCCCATATTTGGGTATTATAGACGATTGTGTTCAGCATGTTTACGTATAGAGCTATAAATATTTATATCTGATCATAGATGTCTGGTAATTGTTCATGACTATCGTGTATATCGGAATGTCTGTAGTTTGACGGGAAACGACTGTACACAGAAATATGGGGAGTATGCATACAGATTGTCTAATCTACAATTCAATCTCTATTATCAATTAATTAGTATCTTAACCTATGCTGAAATAATATAGGATAATAAATGTTCTTGATCTTGAAATCTATAGATCATATTGTCACCAGGTATGTGTTGTTTACATACTAATACCACCCAATAAGGTACAACTGACCAGTCATCTAGTCACGAGGCACCACTGACCAGTCCTCTAGTCACATGGCACCACTGACCAGTCCTCTAGTCACGAGGCACCACTGACCAGTCCTCTAGTCACGAGGTACCACTGACCAGTCCTCTAGTCACAAGGTACCACTGACCAGTCCTCTAGTCACAAGGTACCACTGACCAGTCCTCTAGTCACGAGGCACCACTGACCAGTCCTCTAGTCACGAGGTACCACTGACCAGTCATCTAGTCACAAGGTACCACCGACCAGTCCTCTAGTCACGAGGTACCACTGACCAGTCCTCTAGTCACGAGGTACCACTGACCAGTCCTCTAGTCACGAGGTACCACCGACCAGTCCTCTAGTCACGAGGCACCACTGACCAGTCCTCTAGTCACGAGGTACCACTGACCAGTCCTCTAGTCACGAGGTACCACTGACCAGTCATCTAGTCACGAGGTACCACCGACCAGTCCTCTAGTCACGAGGTACCACTGACCAGTCCTCTAGCCACGAGGTACCACTGACCAGTCCTCTAGTCACGAGGCACCACTGACCAGTCCTCTAGCCATACGGTACAGAGGAGTGGTGTAATATCTCGTATTTTATCGCATACCAAAAAGCTCACTCATGTACAATCTTAATAAAACAAGAAGTTCTGCAATCGAAAAAAATCAACTGTCATTAAATATCACCAACTTTGATTACTATGAAGTAGAAATGTGATTCAATATCACGTGACAGGTACAAGAGATAAGAATCCTTAAAGACAGTGTTATGGAACCTGCTACCTGCGGATGATGGTCAAGATACTTACTTTAATTAATGCCAATTCGTGATCTCGTTGAATTTTAAAACAGAACAACTATTGAAAGCACAACATTAAGTAAGACATTTTATTTTTTTGCAAACAAATACATAATTAGTACGGACACTGCTCCCTATCTTAGCAAACACCTAACCATGTATAATATAGGACGGGAAAATGCAATCGGAGAGATCGGAATTCGAACCCGTGACCCTTATAATCCTATCAAGACGTCTATAAACTGCTCACGTTTTAAACTGAGCTCTCGGGTCAGAGGATATCGATTCTGACCAGAAAGTTTGTAACGAATGTAATTTCAAACAAAGAAGCTAAAACGAATTTCTAATAATATATCAATAATGTGCAGGAGTCTTGGAAGTGTAACGGTTGGGTTTCTGACCCCGTGTCTGCTATCTCTATCTGACGGTAGGGGCGCCTTAGAGGTTCGCGCCCGAGACTTATCACATTGTTAATTAACACCGGTGATTAGCTGGCCTGATTTCAAGATTAAACACGACCTGCGGATATTTAAAGTTTGCCCACTTCCATTACAAATGTGGACACGGTCCGAGTACAATGTTTTACCGATAAGATATCTGGAAATAATTCCTGTCATATCTCGACCGTTAGTAGGCAGTACAACCCTACGAGTTTCTATATTTAAATCCAATCAATTTCCAATAAGGGTGGACAACAATTCGTCGTCTGCCAACTATGACAATACACACCATACACAGCAATGGTAAATAAGTAGCGAACGGAACGCTGACAATTATTAATTAATTCCAGTAGTCTCCTGTGCCAAATTCACCGAGAAATATGTGACGTTTATCATGCCCAAATACATCAGCATGTACATGTTTTGAATTTGTGTACAAAATAGCTTACATACCATTGTATAAGACCGACTATCATTTATAATAACAGAGGTATGTAGTATATAGGTCTATAGGTCTATAAATGCTTGTAACATACCACATAACTCGTGCGTGTGACTTTATTTGTGGGTGATCTTTTATACTGACCATTTATTGTAACAACGTTCCGTGACCTTTTCCGACACGGGATTGATAGATGATATCCCTACAGACTACCGTCACTGAACGTGCCTGAACTATCTACAGGATAGGTTCTGGTTCGATCTCAAAATAATGACTACAAATAGTGTGTCACACGTCTTTGAAAACGAAATGTAAGAGGGGCACTTTGCTTGATATATTTTTTGAATCTCATACTGAGTAATTGTGTAAGACCGACTAGTGTGTTTTGGTTTCTATCTGATACTTACCAAATATGGACAGGAACAGCACGTGTAATAACTGACTTGTGTATTTTTTAGGCTCGGGTACAGAACACGACCCTGCTGAGGAGAAGGTCGACACCCAGTGCAAAGACGAGCAGGAGAGCCCCGAAGGGACACCAGAGAAACTCGAAAAACAGGAAATTCCTGAAGAACATCATCTTCCAGAAACTCCGAAAGAGGATGACAACGGAAGTGATGTTGATGGAGGTCGAACTGACGTTGTAGCCGAGGTTAGCACTGACAGTCTTGTTACTGGTGACTTGAACGGAAGTGGACCTTCGGAAGCTACGAGCGAACCAGAAGAGGACAATGTCCACAATTTTGACACTGGTGCTATAATAAAAGGTGAGGAAGAAGGGACAGAAGCGGAAGTCGTTTGTAAGGATCCAGAAGAATCTGAACCAGCAGAACAGATCAGGGGAGAAGGCTTTATTGACGAAACCAATGAAGCAGAACTCTTCGTGGGAATTAAAGAAGTAGAAATTGTCCAAGACATTGTTGTCCCGAAAAAAGTCGAGGTTCCCGTGACACCAGTCGTTAGAAGTTATTCAATAACAGAAGACGGACATTTTGGATTGGTATCCATCGACGGTGAGTCGGTATTACCGAAACCAAAGCCAGACGACAAGCCCACCGACACCGTGCCAATTGAAGGAACCTCAGTGGACCAGATTGATTTCCTGGAAACAGAACCGGAAGTTAATCCTGAAGGTGAAGACACATTCTTTTTAACAGAAAGTGCCAACGAAGGAAGTAGTGTTGACATTGCTATTCCGGAAGCGAACAACTCTATTCCGGAAGCGAACAATTCTACGTTTGATAAAGAAGAGGAAAAGGTGAAAAATGCCACATTTGATAAGGAGAATAGTAATACGACATTCGATAAAACGGATGTAGCTGAAAATATACCTGATATAGAATTGTCTTTTTCAACAGAGGGGGGAATTGATACCCAGGACCTCTCGGATTTACACCAAGGAGTTAGTGAAGTGATTTCGGAAGCCGTTGCCAATAAGTTAGAAACATCAGTGGAATCCGATACCAAATCTCCAGAAAAAGAGTTTTCAGAAATAAATGGAGGTACTGAAAGTGTGATAATCGAAAACTCGAAAAATATGCCAGAAAAAACGGAACAGGAAGAGCCTTTGGCACCGGCTCTTCAGAGCGCCACCTGCCGGTACCGATGGGCCAAAAATCTACAAACTACAAGCCTCAATATAATGTTCTTCTCCTCTCTGAAAATGGTAAGTTCTTCAGGAAAAAGTCTTATCGCTTTAGTGATTTGAAAAGAAAATACTGTCTCTGACTCTGTTGTGATACTCATATGGAATTATATATAAATATCTGACTATAAAAATGCTTTAGTATCTCGTGACAAAAATCGATGAAAAGTATGAATGTCTGTTTAAACCGTTCTCGTGATGAACATTCGTCAGTCGTGCTCGGTTACAGAAATGTCGCAACACTTCATGTAGAAAATGGCTTCCATTTTATCGAGATTGTGGTTTGGCCTGTCATTCTAAACGGATTTCAATGAAACTCAATCCCATCATTGCCGTTATGGTTTCGTCACAACGCTGTCTGTACACAGATGTAATTGGGGATCTGTCCGCGGACATTAACAGTGCAGTGAAGGTGTTCCGTGTTACATAATACCAACAACAATACCAAACTTCGTGTCAGAATTGATTAAAATGTCAGGCTTTCCGTGCAGCGTATACA
>JAUMHH010016074.1:0-10894 GCA_032359455.1 Chlamys rubida
TCATTAGTTATTGAATATTTTTTCTGAAATTTAGTGTGCATGTACCTCAATTATGTTTGAGAAATATTGGAGGAGGAACTTTTGTGACAGGGATTGTTTAATGCTAACAGAATGCATTATTGAATTTGATATACAGTTGGTGTGGCAGCCATATTGGAATGACCTTAAACAATACAATATACAAGACTGTCCAGAGTTGCAAATTGCATTTTTGCAGGGTCCGAGAGCCGTAGACAAAAACAAAACCTGTCAATATGCCACGAGCTGCATTTGATATCGTAATCATAAGGTAATCAGTAGATGTACCTCGTCACGGTCCAGTTCCTCTGGTATGCTTTAAACAAATGGCGACGACGTTAGACAAAGCTCTGTCCGCGGGGGACTACTGCATGTTAACGTTACACTGATGAGTGACCTACAGCGAGTGTTAAGTACTTAGTACCTTGCTATTATCATTAGAACAGATATAGCCTATGGTGTAAGTACATTCTAACAGAGATGTCGTCTCGGGTGCTAACAACTAATCTGTAGTCATGATTTACGACTGCACGCGAGCTTGCTGTCTGGACGGTCACTAAAGACCGGGACACGGAATCAAAAACGTTTCAGAATTTATCTAAACTTTCTTGGGTTCGTCAATTAAGGTCCCTCTTAGAAAATAAAGGATTATATTTGCATGATTCGTTACGTGTTGATGGCTGTAAATGCTAGTTGACTTATTTCATACATATGATTGTTCGAAAGTGTGAGTATAACGGTTATTTTATCACAAACTTTGTCCAAATGATGTTTTTTTCGGACAATGGCTGGCGTCTGCTTTCAAATACAAACAAAATATTAACAATTTGGAAATAATTTATTAAAAATACAAATAGGGCATTTTATCGAGACTAATTGACGGAAGTCACCAGTAGATTCCTCATGCTTTGCAATGACCCTAGTTTAGTTTTTGAAACATTTCAGTAACTTTGCCAGCAGTTATCAACCCTTAACTTAAATTTAGTCTTTTAGTCACACACCAGCAGTAATAAAACATTGACTTAAACCTCTTTTTGGATCCGAAATTAGCAGAGAAAAAACCCGTCATCACTCTCACGAAATTGCGGTAAGGATAACATGAAACGGTAATATTTACTTTACTCGTAAATAAATGATTTCTTTAGACGACATCGCCTGGTTGTTCTGCTTATATGCCTTTTTCTCACGGCGTCTTTTCTATTTAATATTAAGTTATACTTTCATGGCATTCATTTATTCAGATTTAGGCTACATTCATATTCAAAACAGTACTTTTTATACGTATTAATTAGTTAACGTTAACAAACAACTTACAAAAAGTGTGTTAACACACTGTCTATGACTGTAATCACATTGCTGTTGTTGCCAGGCAAAGCTCCGAGTTGATAGCTGTGTACTTAAGTAAGCGCTTCACCTTTAGCGCGAAAAGCACTAAAATGTGTTCATCTTTGAAAAACTAAGGTTGACAGTATATGGATGCTGGACCTGGGATATCCTTGAAATATGAATTATCGAGGAATGAGGAAAGTCAAGATTTAAAGATGTATTTATTTATCTAAGTCAACTGATGAAGGTGTGGCTTCTAGTAGACTTGTCGAACCCTGTGACACTATTCGATCATCGATACATCTGTTACGTTTGGCGAGTAACAAACAGGGTCTTACATCTTCATTGTATAACAAGCGTTATACCTGTCATTAGTGACATCTCATATGTCAAATTACAAAACACCGAAACAGGGAAAGATCAGACTAAAATGATAAAACTGACCCTGTAATCATAAATCAACTTAGCTTCAAGAACGTCTTCAGCTCTTTAAATCACATCTATTAAGACTGCATTATTTAAAAAAAAAGATCAAAACGGAAAAAAATAATAAATTAAATGTATTTGATTTTATGTTAAGAAATCACCCTTTGAATTAAAATACCGGATGAATCGTAAAACATCTACTTTACAAAATTTGACAGAAAATGTGAAATTTGAAAACATTTTTGAAAAGGACCTTACAGATGCCTAATCTATTTGTATGAAAATGATAAGTATAATATATGGTTAATATGTATTTAAGAACTGATGTTAATTTAATTTTTTCAGAAATACAAGATATTTGTTGAACCTTTCAAAAAAATAACCACGATGAAAACTACGCACTTTATATTTAAAAAATGTTCCGTTAGTTTATGGAGACGTTATTTGCGTATCGACGATAGCCTCCTATAGGCACGTGCAGAATTAAAATGTCAAAATACGTTTTAAATATTTAAATTTACAAGACATTATCGAAAGCATTTTATGTGTCTACACATATTTCACCGTCTCTCTGTGCTTTTGCACGTGTACCTCAGGCTACCTTGACCGAGTCGTTCCCACAGTAATGTATGCCTATAGCTAAGGTCTACTTCGTTCGTGGGACAGACCGCACGCCCCTCCCCAATGTCAGCGCCAATGGGTTCCAGCTAAACACAGGCAGCCTAACCCCTTTCGCGGTTCCACTGGGGTCCTGTTACACACTGGCAAACCCCGCCTCGGCTTTCGTGATACCGAACGATAAATAATATTAAAACTAATAAGATGATGTAACATTGTACACGTTGTAAACACCCTGTCATAGATTCGTAAACATAACAAGACTTGCTCACAAATTCGCTTTCTTTTGATGGTCTTCTTTCGTGTTATCTTCAACTTAATCTGTTTAAGATAGTGACAAACATGTTGCTTTTCAAGTACTGAAATCATGTACAGCTTGAGGGGGAAAAGACCCAAACAAAACCATGGCATGGCATTCTATTTCCTTTAAATGGTAAACATATATTTTTCTTTTGCCCTTCCGCTTCTTTAATACAAGGTCTGTCAATATTAACACGTGATTCGTTAATACATTTTCACTGACAACTTAAATTTCTTAAAAAAGATGCACTTCCCAGAGGGAAAACATTTCTTATAACGTTAACCTGAAAATACTTTTACATGATTATATAAAGTACCCATGGGCATATTTTATAAGCAATACAAAATACTTATCAGAAAGAATGTGATCCAGTCAAACTTTGGAGAAGCTCTTTGTTTTTCTTCGCTAAATCATTTTGTTAACATATTAAAATGTCACCGGATTGCATGTAATGAACAAGAACTAGAATCATATGTATATATTCTCAGAAAAGTGTAGATATTTCTGAAATAGTAACAAACTGAACTGAAATTGAACCATAAAGGTCATGAATCATGTTTATCATAATACCTCTTTTAAAGTTACCTCAATGTTCATTGAGAAATCGCGTGGCCCTCGTACAGTAACAGTTCATTAGACAACCATACTGCATCCTATATTATATTATCTGTATGCTTTATGTCAACACTTAACTCATGACCACAGAAAAAGCCTAAATAAACCGTTAATCTATCTTTCTTGTTAATGCTTACCCTAAGGTCACAAAAGCTATAAGTACCTGCAGTGTTACTAGTCCAAAAATAACCACGAGCGATATATTAGCATAGTCTACGATTTCTTTAAACATATTTTATCAAATAGAAATTATTTTTTAATTTAATTTAATTACTATTCTGTGTTTCTGTTTTTACTGGAGCAGTCGACGATTTCACTAACACGTAATTCATACAGGCAGTACATTATATTTCAATCAAAAAGGCTGGATTTTTTTTTAAAAAAACCCGACATAGTATAATTGATTGTGTTGCATATTTTACTTCTGCATACTAATTGACAGGTGTCTGTTAAGCTATGATATATGTTACCACGGTGCCCTTTAATTTCACATGCTCATCGTCAGTTTTTGCAGAATAATTGATTTAACAATTTGCAAATTTTATGAAACATGCGTTAACATGACTATTAATGTCAAGTAAAATCCATTATGATGTAGTAATTACATCATTACCTTTGGTGATTGACGCATGTATTATGTGTTAAACAATGCGGTGAAAATTGCAGGTAAATTTCATTTAATTGTTGCCTACAGGGTGAGCCGCTAACAGCAGGTGTATGTCTCTCGTGATACGGCTCGGCCTCGAGCTAAGAGTGGTGTGTCAGATTTAGGCCTAAAAACAGAGTCAATATTCTTCTTAAAATCAGCACAAAACAAATTGGACAACGATTAATTGTTTGAAATAATGTATTTCTTTGTCTTAAAGTGATTGCACTGTTCTCAGTGCAGAGTTGTTACTTTTTTAGCACATACATTAAATTCAAACACATTCATAAAACTCATGCCGAGTAATTTTATTTAAAACAAAATTAATCATATAATAAGAAAGATTTCATTTACTGAAAAGGCTCCTCCTGTTAAAAATAGAGAAACATTGGGAACCAACCAACGTTCTTTTATAAAATGTAATCTCGATTTGTTCAATGAATTGAAAATAAAGAATACTGTATTGATAACAACCAAATTATGTGTTTAAATGATTTTAACAAAATTAATGAAAAACAAAATACATGTAGTGCCCTAAGAAAGAGCTGTTCGTAAACTTTCTCATAAACAATTACCAAATCACGACTCTGATGAGGGGTTGGTGTTATAAAGTAGATGTACACTGTTTGCTCTTACAGACATGAACTGACCTCCATTTGTATATTTATGAATTGCTGCATGTTGACAGTAGTACCAGTAAAAACATGTGTAGAGTGAGACAGATTGACAAACCCACACTCCACTTTGACCTGCACGTTATTTATCAACATGATTTGTTATCTTGTCTGTGTACGTGAGACAGTAATACAAACAATTATTTAATAAGCATGTCGTTAACACACTCTAAAACATAAATGTGCCAGAATCCTAACAAACCGAATTAAATGAGGAAAAGTCCGCTTCTCTTTATTATTTCCTGATGTTAGTCTCTGTTGTTTCAGTGTCTTTATATCTTTTTATCGTTTTATTTTAGTGTCTTTAGTGACGCTGTACCTCATTTTATTTCGGTTATTTCACTGTCTCGCCTGATGTCGTAACCCGTTTTATTTCGGTTATTTCACTGTCTCGCCTGACGGTGTAACCCGTTTTATTTCCATTATTCCATTGTCTCGCCTGACGGTGTAACCCGTTTTATTTCGGTTATTTCACTGTCTCGCCTGATGTTGTAACCCGTTTTATTTCGGTTATTTCACTGTCTCACCTGATGTTGTAACCCGTTTTATTTCGGTAATTTCATTGTCTCGCCTGACGGTGTAACCCGTTTTATTTTGGTTATTTCATTGTCTCTCCTGGTGTTGTAACCCGTTTTATTTCGGTTATTTTTATTGTCTCGCCTGACGGTGTAACCCATTTTATTTCGGTTATTTTGATTGTCTCGCCTGATGTTGTAATCCGTTTTATTTCGGTTATTTTATTGTCTCGTCTGGTGTTGTAACCCGTTGTAATTCGGTTATTCACTATCTCGCCTGATGTTGTAACCCGTTTTATTTCGGTTATTTTATTGTCTCGCCTGATGTTGTAACCCGTTTTATTTCGGTTATTTCATTGTCTCGCCTGATGTTATAACCCGTTTTATTCTGTTATTTCACTGTCTCGCCTGATGTTGTAACCTGTTTTATTTCGGCATTTTTTGTCTCGCCTGATGTTGTAACCCGTTTTATTTAGGTTATTTTGATTGTCTCGCCTGATGTTGTTACCCGTTTTATTTTGTGTTATTTTGATTGTCTCGTCTGACGGTGTAAACCGTTTTATTTCGGTAATTTCATTGTCTCGACAAATTTTGTAACCCGTTGTATTTCGGTGTTTCTTACTTAGTAAGTACTTTCGTTGGTTAAAGATTTAGAATAGTGTCTAAAAATTGTTTTTGTCACCTCTAACTACGAAAAATAGCTGGTATTTTACCTGCACTTTTATAAAGCGAGTACATGTAATATGTACTTATTTTAAGGATTATTTTCGTGTTATGCTTTAAAGTAATGTTTAACGTTAAGCATTAATATACACCTGTAGTTGAATTCGAGAGAGATTTTATCGCGATTTATACGAAAATTACTATGTTACGTTTACGTTTAAGATCCGGTTTAGTAAAATAGGATAAACTGAAATGGAAATTTATGGAAATTGACCAAACTGATATTTGATAATGATGACAGTGGTGATACATCTATTAGACAGTAAGTTATATAAATATTAGGAAAATTTTTCTTGCAACTTGCAACATTTGGACCCAGGTATTACCGTATAAGGCTTCTTCCAAATGGGGTTTTAAAGTGAAAGCGTATACATAGTGGTAATGTATCCATTTAATATCAACAATTAAATAAATATTATGTAACAATGAAACAACATTATATTTTTTACAGTACACTAAGTTGAAAAAAATTGCTGAGCAATATTCGTAGGCGTTGCGTCACAAACATTCACTTGGCATAATATGCATTTAAGGCCAATATAAATGCACAGATTGGTATATATTTAAACAGACACAATTTTCTAGGATGAGATCATCATGTCCCAGCCTACTACACGCGTCATCTTCCGTATGTACAGTAGTCTGTAGGACAGCACAGTAGGGTCACTCCTAATTATTGAGATCATCTCATCTTTTTATATCTGATCATAGTTTAGCCAAAAGGATAGAAGAGGTCGTTTTTCTCATATTTGCAAATACGTATGAATGTATATGTTATATACTAGGATTAGTATTAGGACATTTAACATATCAAAAACAGAATAACCTGAAATGTTTCGTTAAACAGTGATGAAAATGTCTTTAATATCTCTTGCGGAGTACAAAATTGTGTCCACACTTATACATGCAGGGAGGGTATTCCTTATTGTTTTTCATAAATAAAATTATATTTCGAGAGTGTTGTAGATTTTTAGATGTTTTTCACGAGAGCGGAGCATAACGTTACACAATATGTACAAAGTATAGTTCAGTTTACGCAAAACAAGCAAATGTTAAAAAGAAACATTTTTGCAGCGTTATCTGTACGAGTCCTAGTACCAACTTACAGTCACCCCAAAGTGTTTGTGAAGCAATACTTTACAATAAGCTACCACGATACATCAGCTGTCCCATGTATACTATTCGAAATAAAAATACAAAATATGTCTTGATCTTTATTAAACAAATATAAAAAACAGGTAAAAAAGAGAGAAACGAACTGACACTATCCTTGCAACACCTTGTTTGACATACTATGGTGTACGGTAATACATACACCTCTTTGTTAACATATAAAATAACTATAATTATATAAGGAAGTTCAAGTGAACACAACAATCGTGACCTTCATTTCTTAGTTGGTAAGGAATGCTTAGAGGAAGGAGGCAGTGTTATTTTATAAATAACATTTATGAGGTCATTATTTTTTATTAGCAAAATTCGTTCGTGACACCTGTGCCGTTGTACTATAATACACGTAAATGCACTGTAGATATGTGTAAAGATCAGTTCAGAATAGAGATAGTCTTTAGAGTGATGACATGTTCAAATGTACATCCTAATCAGAATGTTAAAACCAGTCAATGTAACCTTGGAATGAATCGTGATTACGTAATACCAGGACACAGCCTAGCACGCGTAACAAGTGAGGTCCCTAGACTCATTCAAATCAGACTCCATTAGCTTTTAGTCAAGTCGACAAACTGTTGTATTAGAAAGGATCTACAAAAACTATGAGTGTTTTGTATAAATTATCAGATGTTTATGAATTTGAATGAAACAACATGCCCATAGTTTCATGTTTACTTTTTATAAAATTATGACGATATGATCAATTCATATTTCATGTTTAAGCATGATTATGCTAATCAGTTCTAGAAATACATAATAGTTGTTCTCTGTTAAAACCAAGATAGACACTGTTACACCTGATACAGTGGAGTAACATGCCTAGTTTAGATCTTATGCAATATATCACGTGACTAGTTTAGATCTAATGCACTATATCACGTGACTAGTTTAGATCTGATACAAACAGGATCACGTGACTAGGTTAAATCAGATACAACGTAGTGACGTGTCTAGGTGAGATACCATACAACAAGGTCACGTGTCTAGGTGATATACCATACAACAGAGTCACGTGTCTAGGTGAGGTATCATATACCAGAGTCACGTGTCTAGGTGAGATCTCATACAACAGAGTCACGTGTCTAGGTGAGATATCATACACCAGAGTCACGTGTCTATGTGAAATTTCATACACCATAGTCACGTGTCTAGGTGATATATCATAACCAGAGTCACGTGTCTAGGTGATATATCATAACCAGAGTCACGTGTTTAGTTTAAATCTCATACAATAGAAATATGTGTCTATGTGAGATCTCATACAACAGAGTCACGTATCTAGGTGCGATTGAGCTTAATTAACTTAAAGACAGCGATTCAATTTGAATCTCGAATATTTTCATAAGCATCAAAACTGAAATCTAAATTTTGTCATTAGATACAAATTCATCATTTTCAACTCCGATTAAAACATATTGCAATATGTTTTTATGCTAACTAATTGATATATAGATTTTAAGCTAACACAATGAATTCATCCTTGAATGAAGGCGTTAAAAACGACAATGTTTTATTTTATTGTTTCAAGGTATACATTGTACATTGTTTAATTTTATGTACGTGTACTGTTTTTTTCTGTTTGACCTCCCACACAATTCATCATTTGACGTGTGGACCTGCTATACCATCAGCGTTTGAGGAGCTGATAACACGGTAATTATAAGGTCACTGAGGCTAATATATGTCTATTCTTCATGTTCACGTTGGACTGAAAATAAAAATACATCTATAAATCGGGCTATCGGGGTCTACAGATATCTGAAAAGTTGAAATATCTTGATTCACATATAAACACATTGACGATTTATGATATCCTAATTCGAACTCAATTGAAAGGAAATTTAAAAGTCGAAAAGAAACGCACTACCAACATCATCAGGCGTTTTATAAATTCGGTAAAGCATAAGAGCGTCATGTTACCTACATATATGAATTTGGTTTTATTTTGTTTAACGTCCTATTAACAGCTAAGGTCATGTAAGGACTGCACCTACATATATGAAATATCAGCGATATCAGTGGTAGCGATAATTTATTGATAATGGTGGCTATTTGCACAATCACTACTAAGTAATATCAAAATATTTTCTGTCAGATATCTTGATTATCATGATTTTGTTTCTGTACCATATCGTGCGTATGCGTTCCATCGGGTTCAGCGTTTGATTATTTGTTTGACTTTCTGTGTCAGTTAACTAAATATTTTAAAAGGTGCGTGCGCCCCTTCATGTATTCTATTAATTATTTTTTTAAATGAAAAATACAGTTAGCCTTCACTGCTGTCATTTGTCATAAAACTACGTAATCCGTATTCGACAACAATTACGTTTTAACATGTTCTGAAAAATACTTATTTTCAGTTAGGACGTAACTGAAATGTTCACCATACAATTATCGACAATAAAATTGTCATTAAAATCGATCACCTTTATAAACGTTCTATTGCTATCAAGACGAACATACAGTAAGACTCACACAAGTGATTGCATTTTCAAAATTCGGTAATAGATGTATTAAGTCAGAAATGAAGTACACTGCACTATTCCGTCTTTATCTGTTCTTGTGAGCAGGTATTGATTGTTACGTCATTTGATTTTTAGAGTAACGTCACCAATCTTTGAGAAAACGACGTGATTTTCTCACATAACCCAATGACGTAACAATCAATACCTGCTCACAAGAGAAGATAACTCTGCAATGCGCAAAGACGGAATACCACTGTTTCGTCCTATATCGTTGATGGGGCCAAATAGTTTGAAATCCAAATCGCTTCTTATACGTGTTTTATCGTTGTGTTATGTACAATGCATGATGACATGCTTATTTTCAAGTGATGTCATAGGAGACTGATTACTGTAGCGTTCCGGACAACACAACCCAATAAAGTCGTTATGTTAGTGATAACATTATGTCACCAGACACGGTTATGATAATAGAGTGCTATATGAGTATGTGACATCTACAACACTTTGATCGGTCACCCTGTCGGCAAACAGTGTAGGTCACATAGCTTGCTCAAGGCTATGTCAGCCATGAATAGTCATTAGCGCATTATATTTAGACACAATAAAGAGGTTTTTAACATAAATCTACATCTTAGTTCAGATTGACCTGTAGTTGAATAAATTCGGCAATAGAAGGAAAAGTTATTATAGACATTCCATAATTTGGCAGTTGTGTATGTTAATTTATCAATGCTTTTGATTACAAATGAAAGAACTGTAAACATGAATGTATTCAAGCAATATCCGATTATCTTTTTTGTAATGAATTTAGTTACATTTGTTGGATTTTCGTAAACGTAGCGGTGATAGGCAGCATATCAAATCATTGGCGGACACTAATTCGTTGCCTTTGCTTTAATTTTAAAAGAATATACCATGGCTAAGATGAACCAGTGTTGAGCCTTTCTGGGGTAAGGCGACCTTAAGTAGGTAAACAACCAACGGTTACATCATGTTTTTAAGATGTAGGAGTATGTCACTGCTAAGTTGTTTTTATAATTAACACGGTCATTATTGCTACAATCTAGGATGACAATATCGTGTATCTTTCTTGTTCAGTTAAGTTTAGGCACAACTTGTAACTATAGTTAAAACCTCGGTATGTGTCGTTGACGAAGGCATATAACAACGTTGTAAAAGACAAATCACTTACTTTAACACACTGTAGTGGAGGTCTATTTCCGCCTGTGAAGCTATCACTGAGGAACTCGAAGGTGTTGAACCACACATTGCATTGTTCTAGGCAGCCATTCCTCGAAGATAAGTTAAGTCTTTACAATATTTTTTTTTTTTTTTTTCTTTCAAATTTTTTTTACACCAGTATTTTACAACTTAACAAATATTGTCCTCTCGTAGAA
>JAUMHH010016085.1:0-10894 GCA_032359455.1 Chlamys rubida
CTGAAGAGTGGGGTATAGCTGAATTATATCTGTAAAATCTGTCTGAAGAATGGGGTATAGCTGAATTATATCTGTAATATCTGTCTGAAGAGTGGGGTATAGCTGAATTATATCTGTAAAATCTGTCTGAGGAGTGGGGTATAGCTGAATTAAATGTCAGCATGGACTTATTACTGATTTATATTAAAATCTTACCTCCAGCACTTTTACTCCTTTTCACCTAAAACGATATGAATTTTATGATAATGAATTTAATACTTCAGTTTCAAAAATTATATCATGCATAATAATTTATATTGGTATCTAAAATACAGAATTGACATACCCTGTTTATCAAAAACAGAATTACTCAGTTTAACTCTCGCAAAAATAAAAAAGAACAGAATGTATCATTTGATCAGTGAGGAAAAGAAACCATTGTAACAGTTTGCAATGTCACTGACCTTTGACCTCTGCATAATTAATTTTGTAGGGTCACTAAATAGTGACCATCGTTAAAGTTTGTTGAGGTCACTAACTTCTGACATTTAAAGTCATCACTGACCTTTGTAATATGGTTTTCAGCTGTCAATGGCCTTTGAGTTTTGTGATATAGTTTTCAGTGATCAGTGAACTTTGACAATTGTATTGAAGTTTTTTGAAGTAATAACTGACCTTTGACCGTTTCTTTGACGACTTTCCTGCTGCCTGAACAGGCTTGTCTTCAAACTCATTCAGCTTCCAGTTTTGGAACTGAACATCATATTCACTCTTCTTAGGGATGACATCCTTCCTGAACGGGGCCACTGCTGGGTTGTTGTTGTACACGATCTGTAACCAATCACCTCATTTGTGTGGAATAAAACATCAACAATGTCGCAGGTAATCACTCGCCACAGTAAAGGGCCTGTCACACACTACTGATGTACCTCGCCGGGACAACGGCAGAGCTCCGGCCAGAAAGCACTTGAAAAATTGACTGTAGCAATACTGATGTAGTACTGGCATTCCCGTTGTGATACCGTTGTTCTGACGGTGTCCTACCAATGTAAGAGCCGATGTGCTATCAATGTTATACCGAGGCATCAGTACTACTTCGGTGGTATTCGGTAGTACTAAGCTATCACATCGGTACCAGTACGGTACACATTGAGGCCACTGTAGAGCCGCCGATCCATTACGGGGCGCTACCGGTGCTCTACCGACATTAACGAAGCCATACCGGAGGACTGCCGTTGTACTACTGTTGTAGTTCCGTTGCTCGCTCCGGCAGCGCAACAGCAGAATTTTTTGAGCATGTTCAAAAATTGCTATAGTCGCTAAATTTTTCACCGATGTTCGGACGATGTCCTTACGATGTCCTACCGTTCTTAGCGATGTGATACCATTGCGCTGCTGTACTAGTACCGATCCCCAAACATCGCCAAATTTGTGCTCCGGTATAGCTCTGGCGACCCAAAACAGCTAGGTGTGACAGGCCCTTAACCAATGTCGCAGGTAATCACTCATCACAGTAACCAATCAGAACTGTTTGTTTAATGATTTAATCTCAGACACATACACTTGCCATTTAAGTGCTAAGTTTTAATCATTATATTTAAGTAGCTAAACAATTTAATTTTTTGTAATTACAAGTGTATAATGTTTTTTAGGTTACAGTAAGTAAATATAAATGCTCCACCTGAAAAATCATCCATTTCATTGGTCAATTCCCATACTAAGACAAATACTGTCATTCAAAACATCAACAAGAGATCCCAATAAATAACGTAAAAATCCAAGACAGCCACCTGCTGGCCATTTTGTTTAACTAAAGCCTCAAAAGTACACATGCACAACTAGAGACCAAGGGTAGCCTACATATAAAATTTAATAAATATCCCTCCAGTACTTTCTGGGAAACAGGGATAACAAATCTTACCTGATAAAATCCAAGACTGCCACCAGCAGGACATTCTATTTTTCCAATTTATCTCAAAAGTAAACATGCACACCTTAAGACCATAGAAAATAAACATCTATATTAATTTGAAAAAGATCCCTCAAATACTTTCTGAGAAATAGCAGTAAACAAACCTTAATTGTCAAAATTCAAGACAACCAGCTGTCAGCCATTTTGTTTAACAGAAGTCTCAAAAGCAAACATGCACAACTAGAGACCAAGGGAAACCTACATATCAAATTGGAGAAATATCCCTCCAGTACCTTATGAGAAATAGCTATAACAAATCTTAAATGTCCAACTCCAAGATGGCCACCGGTCTGCAACTTTTCTTGCCTGATCAGTCTCAAAAGTAAACATGCACAACTAGAGTCCAAAGTGAATTTACATATTAAATTTGAGAAAGATCCCTCCAGTACTTTCTGAGAAATAGCAATAACAAATCTTAACTGTCAAAATGCAAGAAGGCCACCTGTTGTCAGCAATTTCGATTTTCCGATCAGTCTCAGAAGTCAATATGAACAACCAGGGTCCAAAGGGGAACTTACAAGTGAAAGATCCCTCTTGCATGTTCTGAGAAAGAGCGATAACAAGAATTGCTTGAGGACAAATGACAGACAGACAACCCACAGACCACAGACAAAGGGTGATTTAAATATCAGATGGTGGGCTAAAAAAGACATTGGTATTTACTGAACAAGTTGGCATAACTACAGGAATATTTTCTTGTAGAATGTACAGGCTGTATTTAACAATGGTTGCGTGATAAAAAGGGTTCACACATTTATTGTTTTACTGCCGTTACCATTCTGGTTCTTATAAAACGTAATAAGATGAAAAGATCAAAATATTTACCTGCTCAGCTGCTAGGAGAGGCGACGCCTTGCCCCCGACTTTCCAGTCAAAGGACGTTTGGTACTCAGATACCTTCCTTTTAGGACGCGGTGGGGCCACACCTGCCTTGTACTTCAGGGCATACTCAGCCTGGTAACCAAATACAGTCATGTAACAAGAATTCTAGACAGCAGACTGTTATTTGACCATTTAAAACAATTTTGCAAACTGCCAATGTTTCCAATAATTGTAACTAACAATTGTGACAAATTCCTCAAAATATTTTGCTATTGTAGGGTGTACTGATATACAAGTAGTCCTGTAGTGTAGAGATAGAGTAGGGGGGAATGTTACTAGTATATAGTCCTGTAGAGATAGCGTAGGGTTAAGTGTTATATAACTCGCTGTTTAGGGTTATACCAAACTGTATGATTTATATGGAAGAACATTACTAGTGAGCACACAAAAGGTTATATTAGTTCGTCTGATAATATGACCATGGCCTCTAAAACTTACGGGGGCCTCTGGAGCAGATAGAGCTACACCCTTGTCCATGTTGGTTTGTACGGACTCGTTCATGTTACTGATCATCTTGTCCTTCAGGGGAAGTTTAGTTAAAGACTCCTGCCTGTTCACATCATTGGAGTTTATTGTCTTTGCTCTAGATTTGACCGGGCTCTTTGTCGACATTTTCGGGGCCTCCAGCTCACTTTTAAGCTGTAAAGGGGGCATGCTCTTCATCCCCCTGGGAGCCATAGGTGTGGTCACTTTGGGACTCTCCTCAGGTTTAGCTGGGGCAGTAGGTTTAGATTCCTTTTTTGTAGGTTTTCGGTACATCTCGGTATTTACCATAGGAGCTGGCTTAGGTTTGGAGGTTTCTGATCTGTTTTCTTTCTCATTCTACAAAATTTACACAGTTATAGCATTTCTACTCTAAAAAAGCAATTTAATTTTGATAATAAAATATGTCATACAAGATTCAGGTATAAATTAAAGAGGTTATTGAGAAGTATTCTACAGATTATAAAAACTAAAATTAAGGTGTGAAGTATGATTTTCTGCATTTCCTGGTAATGATATATAATGTACATCCATTGACCAAAATTTGGTAAACAAATAAACCTGCCTACAAAGGATTTATATTACCCAACCATCAGCCAATCAGAATAAACGATCAAACTGTATGACCATTTACCCAGTATATAACAAATCAGTACCTATCCTGTACCAGACATCAGTATTAAGAAACTGGTTTCCTTCAAAGAGGTCATACATAGGTCATATTTTTATTCAAAAAATATTTGGCCGGGCACTTTAACTGTTAAGTATTTGCATCAAAATGTTTGTTTTAATACAAGGTATTATCATGTTTACAAACTTACCTTTCTCTGTGCCAGCTTTTGCTGTTTGGGGGGAGACGCACCCCGAGACCTGGCCTTGTACTTCACGTTTTCCACAAACTTATCATTAGCACCCAGAAGAGCGTAATCGCCACTCGCAGGCGACTCCGGCCCCTGGTGAAAGTTAGTGCTAATGCTTGTCATGGGTCCATCTAGCCTCTTCTTCCTCTGCATAGGTGGTTCACTAGGCACACCTACAGGTATAGAGACATTTATACAAACGCTCTAAGCTTAGCAGTAACATTGTGTAATTTTTACAAAGAGTTTAAGTTTAACAGGGGACTTTTATGTTTTAGTAATTAATTTACAATGTGTCAAAGCTTAGCAGTACAATCTGTATAACTTTGCTGGCTCGTCTTCAGAAATTTATGCAAGCAGTAAAATTTCCCAGCAAACCTGCAGGTATTGGGACATTTATACACTTCTTTAAGACATTACAATGGTCTAAACTAATAGTTATATATCACTGGCAACATTCAAAACATTTTTTAGATTAAAGAAACAGATTATTTGTTCTTCTGTACACTCTGAAGTTATCCTTTACCATCATTATGATTCATGTATTCTTACTTTATATGAACGTCAGACCTCGATAAGTAAAGGCCTGAACAACAGCATGGAGATTTTGGACAATGATTATTGGAGCCCCACAGAACCAACACACTGTACAAAACTAACCATTTCACATACTACATAGCATTCCAAGTTAAAATATGATTTATGACAGAGATATCAAAAGATTAAATATCTATGAAAATTAAATTTGTAATTCATTTTTATGAAAGAAAAAGTTTAAAATTTAGACAACTTATATTATAATGAAATACTATATTTCTATTTATTCGGTCAGTGACATATTCATTATGACTACACTTACCTCATATTAAACAATTTCATGTATACATTGTATTTACTGTAGTTATAATTATATACACCCGATTATATATTTTAATGTACTAATTTCAATATGAAAGAAAAATTATTACAGAACAAGCAAATCCACTTTAAAACTAGGACCTTTAGATGAATATGTCTAGGGCAAGAACAGATGTTTAAAAACAACATATATATGTGCTTTGGACAAGCGCTTTTTGAAAAATCACTTCCCAAATATCTCTTGGTCTCTAAATTACATTCATGTATATTAACACTTTACAGAAGTAGCTATTTTAATGTCCGTGATTTTTAACCGAAAATCGTCCATTTTAAAAGGAAGACAGCTATTTTTTCTTTCAATTATATAGATTTGGTGAGCTGTTCAACTGTTTGCTGTACATATAAATATACTTATATTCTTCAATAGATTATTTTGCACTCGTCTGTCAGACAATTAAGACCTTTAGCTATATAAAATAGCATTTTTGTTGTCAAGAGATCAAATATAATGGCTGCCAGCAGACCTGGAATTTTCTTGCCCTGAATATTCATATCAAAAACACCACAAATCCATACCAAAGCATGCATCACCAATAATATTGATACACATGTAAATTACACTTAAACTATGTAGCAGATTATTTTTCTTCAAATTCCAGCCTATAGATAATAGGCTAAACTCAAGGTATCAGTAGATAAATTAAATTGGATGGATAGTAACGTTAGATGATGTTAGTGTCCATGCTTGCATGCAGTATACATAGTCTGATATTGTAAATAGGTGTAGTTATGAACATATCATGTGATATACTGCACAAACAGTTCACACCATGCAAGCGAGTTGACGAAACCAGCCACACACTTCATATATCTAGCTACCACACACTTGGATAAAAAAAAAACATCAATTTAGCTTTCAAAACAGTGTCTTATGTAAGCCGGGTATGATTGTCCAAAATCAGGACTCCAAACTACGATAACAATGAACAATTCCGTACATTTTATATGAAATAATACCAGACAATATATATATGTATCCTTTTTTTTTTTTATATCTATATATATGTTTAATGATTTATTTTTTGAAATTTCAAAAAAGGGACATGTAAAATATAAGTTTTTTACGGAACACCGAACTGTTATTACCATATTTCTTATCTTAAACCAGTTATCTTCTGTGTTTGCTCTCCTGTAAAATTGTAATTAATAGCTATCGACAGCAATTTGATTGCATGAGGTACATAATTATCTATTAGTCTCCCTTTGTTAAAAAAAAAGTCATATTTCTTTTTAACATTACAAGATATAAGTACAAAACACTCATCTAGATACCTAGCTTTGAAGACTGTCGGCCAGCGGCTGGTGCCATTTGCTCAGCACTAGGTGAGAATGTGGCACTCTTGTATGATTGCGTGGGTTTGTAATGTTCATGGTATTCAGAACTGGTCTGTAAAGCATAAGTGACATACAATCATTGATAAATATCAGATATCAGTTAGTAATTACAATACGTGTAAGCCTATATAGCTGCAACCTATTTGTGTAGCTTCTTCATTCTCGTTCAAGCTGAGCATGCGAAAATCTGAAAGTTTTGAGATGGGCACTAATTAGAATAATTTGAAATTGTACTGATCCTGATGACAGCACAGCTTTATACTGTTATACCATAAATCATTCTTCTCATACATATTCCCATGCATACTACAGTACATTAATCATGCTTGCTATACCAATTTGTCCATCACCATTTTGACGATCAGTTTGATATCAAACATATATGCCACACAAAAATTAACTTCCTTACATGATAGACATATATAGGTCTTCTACATTGGTTTGAACAAAGGACCAATTTAACCTTTAGCGCTACTATTCAGATTTGGTAACCGGGCCGAAACCCAGTCTAGACCCAATTTCATTTTTGTAACTGGAGAGATTGTGACTATATATTAACGAAAGTTAACTTGGTGTGACAAATGCTGATGAACATGCATAATATAGCCATTGTAGCCTAATACAAAAAGAACATGATCACGGCTGTGGGATAGCATGAACGCACTATTTAAACCGAGGTTCACTGAGGAAAGGCCTGCTTTTGGTTTTGCCTGTTCTGCTGTCGGGTGGAAACTCTTGCTTTTGTAAGAATCAAACCACTGGTAGTGGACATTATATTCAGAATTGCCCTGTGAAAAGAAAGCAATTAATACAACTAATTAATCTAAAAAAAAAATACATAAATTATACAAAAGTGCCTTAAAATCATGATTAACCTATTGGTGTAGCAATACTGTACAATATAAAACATTCATCAGCAAATTTGTACTGGGTCAATATTGTATATAATAGGTATAGGTCCAGACCAGTTATTGTGAATGTGATATAAGATCAGTTAGTTAATGACAGTTTGATAATGAGTCTGATATAGACGAATGCTTATTATTTCTTCATTGATAACCCTGGTATTAAAAGGAGCCACTGGGCCCCAGGCCCTCAGTACTGAAATTCACTGGCCCCTCCTATTTTTTAATTTCACATATACTTAGAATGACCCCTCTTATTTTTTAATTTCCCATATACTTAGAATGATTCCTCTTATTTTTTAAAAAAAAAACAGCTGAACTAACAGTTATAGACCTGTCTCCTGTTCTGCTACATGGTATATTACTGTATTACTATTATGTTTTACAAACTATTCTGTTTCACTGTAACTCTGCAAACAATTTATGTTACAATAAACGTAGTTTGCAGTAATGGAAATGAATTTGTACCTTGACTTGCAGACAATATAAGCTTAGTCTAGTACAAGCACAGGGTGCTGTACATGTACACATCAGTTTAAATAATGTCACACATGTAATCCATGATGTAGGCCTATCTGTACAGTCAGCAGTCTAACTTATATGGTAGGCTAGATATATTTCCAGAAAAAACAGAAACACAATTAATACATTAAATAATATTTAGATAAAGTTAACTTGAATGGAACCCTTCCTGATTAACCTGTCTTTCTGTGTGATTCAGTAATGTACGGTAGTACTACGCGAGTAAACGGATGTAAGGCGCTAATCAGTGATGAGTCTGAACTTGAATCTTATACAAACTACACTAAATTTATTACTTATGAAGATGATTTCTCAAGAATCGACGCGGATCCCTCGTAACGATATTTCGAAAATATCATCTCAAATGCAATTTGCACGGATATCGACTGCTAAAATGCAAACTGCAGGCCTAGGGGTTTGAATGTTATTGGTCGTTAATCGCTTTGACCTGGGTTTTTTTGTTTACAAATATGCCGCCTTGATGTCTGAAGTTTTATATACTGTTCCAATAATATTGCATGTTAATTGTGCAAAAATGAAATTCTATCGTTTACCTTGAAGTGTACAGGCATCTTGCTAGTTGGTTATTTATCCGTATATTGGTAAAATAATCTACAAACAGCAAAAATGTGCTAACAACCACTGATCTAGTGCACCCTGTCCGCCATAACAGCGTCGTATGCGACGACAGTAGTTTTTGGAAACGGCTACCGGTGATGAATTTCCGGTTTGGAGCACAGGGACCTGAGAATTTGTTACAGCTATATTTGGACCTAAACTAAGGTGTTCCGAGTAATTTTTCACGTTTAGGGGGTTCTAGATCGACTTTCTAAATGTGTCATATTTACCGAATGTCGATCTAAACCCCCTAAACGTGTAAAATTACTCAGAACACCTTAGTTTACTGTTAGGTCCAAATATAGCTGTAACAAATACGCAGGTCCCTGTGGTTTGGAGGTGCGGGCACAATATTGCTTAGTGTGTCAGTTAGTGTTAAACGCAACATACTGAACACTTTACGCAGGTTTGTTCAAAGATAATAATGAACTGATGTTTTATATTTTCAAATATTAGTAAAATAAAATGCAAAACATGTCGATGATAATTTTACTTTTTTTTCTCACTTGATCCTACATAATTTAACACAAACTTTCTTCAATACCGTGGACTAGGGTGAGGCAGAAACATATAAAAAGTATATACGTCTCTGGGTGAGGGTACCCAAAATGGAACACTTTTTAAAGAAAACTATTAATATTTCCAATTAAGTTTCTGAAAGACCATTTTTTTTTACTTTAATGAAACAACAAGTATGTCTTTATCCTTCATTTTATGTATTTCTCGTGTATCAACAACCACGTGAGCACGTGTGTCTATTTATAGAGCTCATTAAAGTGAGTCAGATTTACTTAGAATTTTAAGCTTGTCAAGTACCCAAAATGTAACACTTATATAATTTAATTAATTTTCTTTATTTCAAAAAAGTTTTGACAATTGACAAATTTAAGTAATTTTTTCCCTAAATGATTAGAAGTTATAATAAGATAGTTATGTTGTCGCACCATATCGTTTTCCTGGATATATAGACTCCTGTGCCTTAGTGCACACTTGGAATTAATAAAACAAAAAACAACTGATTCAAAGCTATGAAATAAGTTCCCCGGTATACATCGATAGCTTTCGGATGAAAGCTATTAAGGAACCACTCGGAATCTCCTGCAAACTTGACATGAAAATTTGCCGAATATTGCCGGAAATCTTCTTGAAATATTCTGTGCATGTCAGAAAAGCTTCGTAGTTTTCCGATTGCCGGAAATCTCTCCGGGATCAGGTTTGCTGAAATCGGAAATGACCCGAACTATTAGCTCGTTAACCAAACTGCACCTAGAAATTTAGTGACAAACATGTTAATTAAAGATCGAAAAAAAGAAAAAACAAAAGTTCAATATTCTCACATGTTTTGTTTTGGGAGACTCTCCAGGGCCCAGTTGTTCAAAAGGTGGTTAGCTTGAACACTGTTTAACGACACGTTTCAATCTCTAATAATTTGGTCAATATACAAGGTAAAAACTCGTAATTTTGTATGTAAATTAACTCTACTAAATATTTGATATCTGAAAAGTTGTAATCAATTCAATGGTTGTGTTTTAAAGATAAACAAAAGTTAAAATTTGCGCTAATCACTAATTAAGCTATTCACCTTTTGGACAACTGGGCCCAGGTTGCTGTCCGTCATTTAAAAGATTGCAGTCTTATTTCAATTAAACCACGCCCCCGAAATGGGTCTTTCACGTCAATCAAGTGGCGTGGTTTTTCACGGCTAATCACAGTTCCTCTGGAATCTGATTGCATTCTCGAGCATGCGCATAAAGACCTCTCTGTTGAAGAGATGACAGACATTTTGAAAAGTTTGGAACAGTAGAAATTTGAACGAGGAAAAACGACAGTTTGAAGTCAAAGAAGAGGAACAAGGTAAAACACAAAAGGCAAGTCTCTGTTTATGGATTCAAAACTCTTTTTATTTTAGAAATGTTTCCGTACGGTTTCACAAGACTTGTATCCCGTCAATATCTAACTAATCTGACAACATTGGGTCTCTGCTCCAATGGTGGTCGTCTGCTACAATAGGGATGCGCGTCTTGTGATTTGTACTGGCTGTCTTGTTCCGAGTTCCGCTCACTTTGCGCTTCATTAAAGACAACAGCTTACTGTTAACGGGCAATGTCTTCACGCAATCTGTTTGAAATCAACATTGTGTAAATTTGCGCGTGGAAATATATTTCATTTAATCCTTGGGATGTGAAAACGAATACAGATTTTCCTCTGTATAAATTGTATCTATTTTTGTTGAATGTTAAACCTTGGGACCCTAACTGTTTCCGTACGGTTTCACAAGACTTGTATCCCGTCAATATCCAACATGTCTGACAACATTTGGTCTCTGCTCCAATGGTGGTCGTCTGCTACAATAGGGATGCGCGTCTTGTGATTACACTGTACTGGAACAGTTCCAATCCCGACATGTGTACTGTTTGTCCAAT
>JAUMHH010016096.1:0-10894 GCA_032359455.1 Chlamys rubida
CCCCCCCCCCCCCCCCCCCCCGACTTTTTTCAGGCAAAAGTTTTGGCCAAATATATCAGTACTATTTGACAGAAGGTAAATGATGATGAATGCATGTTATTTCAATAGTCTTTTAATTTGAAATGAGAATAAATATAATTACCTCTCTTCAACCATCATGACAGTTCAGGCTCTGTAAAAATGAAGATAATGACCTATTGTTCTTTTACAGGGAGAATTTGGACTTGGAAGAAAATTGCCAAAAGACAGAGAGTAAGTGTTAATTGACTTCATTATGTTAATGTAATAGTGTGGGGTGTCATGCTGACATATTCAAATAATGACATTTCTATGATGCAGACATGTTAATGAAAATGACGGAGATTTTGATGTTGTCGTGACATAATGTCATTTTCACAACTTCAAGATTAGATTTCAAGTTGTTTTATTTTGCAAAATAACATCTCGTATTGCTTTGAAATTAAATTTATTTACTTTCTGCATCATTATTACTTACCAGGCAAATTAAGGTGTAGAGAACTATCTTGCTTTTTGTTAGATTGCTGCTTTGGAGATGTGAGTGCACTATAGTTATCAACGTGTCTGTCTGTCCAACCGTCTGGCCATCCACACTTTGGTTTGTGGAGATTATCTCAGAATCAAATAAGCTAATACTTCTGAAATTGACAGGGTGATACACTGTGATATGCAAATGTGTACTGGGGATTAAAAAAGTTTCTAAGGTGAAAGTTTGAGTCACTGTTACTAAACTAGCCAATGGTGGTTGCAGTCATATTCTTGCCATCCAAAAATAATATCTTTTTGAAATTCGATGTAGTGATACACTGTGATATTTAGATGTGCTGTAGGGGTGTAAAACGTATCTCAGGTCAAGGTCAAGGTCACTTATTAAAATTGATTGGATGATGATAGATTATAATTGAAAACCAATTGGTTTGCCCTTTACGATTCTGATTATGGATTACAAATTCACTTTAGTTGGGTATTCAGTCCCTTAAAATTATAAATTGATTATGCCATCGATTATTGATTGTTTTGCTACCTTTGATTACAAACAGATTATCAATAGTGATTTTAAACCAATTGCCCATTACTACATTTGGGGTATAGTCCTTATCTCAGAATCCAAAAACTATTCTTTTTGAAATTCAACATATAATACACTGTGATATGTCAATGTGGAATAGGGGTGTAAAAAGTTTCTAAGGTGAAGGTCACTGTTACTAAAAATAGTCCATTGGTGTTACAGTCCTTACGTCAGAATCCTACAGGCTGTGAAATTTGACATAGTGATATGATGCACTGTAATATTTAAATGTATAACAGGCATTTAAAAAGTTTGTAAGGTCAAGGTCAGACACATCTGCGCGGGCCCTTGCTGACCTGTCGGTGTTCTAGTTTAAAATAATGTTTAATCAAAACAAATTGCAAGGGGATTCAGAAACATATTACCTCAATTGTCTGTGCATATTGCTTTCAACCTTGTAGACACGATAATACAAATTTTGTTTATTCCAATCTCACTCAAATTTCGTACAATGGTTGGAAGTGGAAATAGGATGAACTGAATTGAAATTCATGGTCACATATCAAAGGTCAAGGTCATGGTCTTGTGTGAAAGTCATGATTTCAAATAGACTCGCTTAGCTGGTAAAATATTGCAAGGACTGTTTTTCCTATCTTGTCCAAACTGATTGGTACAATAATTGGGCATGGCAAGAGAATAAACCGTAACACATTCAGTGTCAGAGGTCAAGGTCATGAGTATAATTTCTAAAAGATACACAATGTTGTCTTCTTTTTATTTCTTAATAGATTTTGATTCAGCTTCATAAAATATATGAAATATGTTGTTTGAGTTTATGTTTTATGGTGCCAGTTCAAGTCGAGGTGACAGTTAGGATCGATACAAAATAATGTCCGTCTGTCTTATGACTTCATTTCTGAACAGCTTCTTTTTCAAACTTCATCCATAATAATCAATTCAAGTATGAGAAAACTTTAAAGAATTTGTTGTTCAAAGTGTTTTAACTTAAGATTAACCCTTTCACCACTGTAGACAATAATGGACTCATCCATATCAATGCCTGGTAGAGTCTACTGAAGTTACTTAGGGGTGAAAAGGTTAAGACAAGGTCACTTTTTACTATATATGTTCCTTTTTAATTTTTTGCATGTTTAATTAAGATCAAACAATACATGTCTTTTGTGTAAGTGTCAACAATGCAAGCCAAATGTGCCTTTGATTTTGTTATGTATACCTCATTGATTATATACAGGCTACAAGCCCCATATGCCTCTTTGTTTATTTTACAGAATTTCATCCATACATCCTATTCATTATCTGTAGGCTACAAGCCCAATATGTCTCTTTGTTTATAATTTTACAAAATTTAACCCATACAGCCCCTTGATTATCTACATGCTTCAAGCCCCATATGCCTCTTGGTTTATTTTACAAAATTTAATCCATACATCCCCTTGATTTACATGATAGAACCATCATATGCCTCTTCATTTTGTTACATGATACACCCCCATATGCCTCTTCATTTTGCTACATGATACAAGTCCAATATGCCTTTTGATGATAGTAAATTGATAAGATTATATTGCTATCATGCTTTATCCTGGAGACACTGGATATCTCATTTTCTCATAATATAGGTTTAAAGCAACAAACAAATTAGAAAAGTATGCTTTCCTCCCACTTCTATAGTGTTGGAAGATTGGTACAAGCCATGTGTGACATTGGTTCTATGGATCTTCATCAGAACCACAGACCTATTGATCTTCCGATACTCTGTAGTCGATTGATTTCCTTCCAGCCTTATCTGTTTGTATCTCCACTGAAAATTGCATTTTATATCAAATTGTATTCACAGCTTAATATTTCCAGAGTAGATCTTGTCTGTGTACTGACGTTTACAATGCAATAATGCTATAGTTCTATGATTTCAGTGGACAATTCTTTATAAGTAACTGTACTAACAATAGTCTTAAACTGCTGGTTAAATGGTTTAGGAACATCACAGGAATATAGAAGATGTTAAATACTTTTTGTTAATTCAACAGGAAAACAATTAAATTTTCTATTTATTACATTTTGGCCAGTATTATGCTTTGATGAAGGGCTACCAAGTTTCTTAGAATAGATGACCTTGACTTATATTCAAGGTAACGGGTGAAATATGTACTAAGCCTTTAAATGACTTTGACTTCTGAATAACCAAAATGCCAAAAATGTTGATATTTGGCCAGTAACATGCCTGGCTGAAGGGCTATCATGGTTTTCATTTGAAATACCTTGACCCACTTTCAAGGTCACATTTGGTCAAATCTCAATAATTTGGTTTGGTTTGGTTTGTTTGTGTTTGACTTCCTATTAACAGCTATGCCAGTATGGTCATTTAAGGACGTGCCAGGTTTTTGTGGTGGAGGAAAGCTGAAGTTCCCGGAGAAAAACCACCGACATACGGCCAGTACCTGGCGACTGCCCCACGTAGGCATCAAACCAGCGACCCAGAGGTGGAGGGCTAGTGGTAGCAGAATGTCAGACGCCTTAACCACTTGGCCACCATGGCCCCGCCCTTATCTCAATAAACAAAAGGTCTATGGTGGTGATATTTGGCAAGTTGCATGCTGAGATGAAGGGCCAAGAAGTTTGTTTAACTTAATGACTTTATTTGACTTTCAAAGAGTCTGTAAAAATAGTAGTTTCTACTCCTGCTTAACGCTCAGCAATTTAGGAGTGCGACGACTGGTTCGCCCGTTGTCAGTATAATGGGACCAGGTGGGGTGTCTTCAGCGGTATGTTTCAGTGAGGTAGCACTATAAAGTCGGCATCAGTTCTGTGTTCTCATAAGGAGGCAAACACGAACACATTGCAGCCTCCCAAAACACACACACATACACTACACGCATGCATATTGTACACAGGGGAGGCCGTCCGTAAATGACCATAGCTGTTGATAGGACATTAAACAATACTAAACCAAACCAAACCAAACCAAACCACAGGGGTCAAATGTGTTTAAATCTTTTAACAGGTTGTTTTAAATGAATTATAGTCATGAATAATGATATATTGCTTGTAGCTTTATTTAGTCTACTTTTAAGGTTACAAGTGTGAGATTAATACCAGGTGAGTGATGCAGGTCCATTTGGCCTCTTGTTTAAAATAATTGTAAGGTAAAGTTAACATTTTCACTGAACTCTCCTACTATTTCATATCAATATGGTTTTGCACAAAATGTTGATTTATTTAAGTTTAAACAAATCCATATGTAACTGACTTATTCCCTGTTGATTTATTGAAGTAAGTGAGGATGGTTGTATTTGCGTCGTGACACATGTGTGTTCAAGACAGCATCAGCTACAGATATAGCTAAAAACTTTGACAAGATATTCGATTTTCCTGTCGACGTCTGTGCCTGAAATTTTCTGCAATAAAAGTCAGATCACAAGACCTCATCAACTTTTTAATAAGTAATCTGACCTGATCTTGATCTTTTAATTATATTGATCTTGTTTCGAAGATACACACAAACAACCACCCCCACTTATTAACAGAAGTCAGTTGCATATATTTTTGTATTAAATGAAAATAGATATAAATTAATATACGGTAGCTACTGTGACTAGTCACAATGATACACACATCACTGTAGTAATTACAGATAACGTGTAAAATGTCGGTGTTTTATGTGTTGGTTGCATGTGATAGAAATTGAAGGAAATAGTGAGAAAACAGGCATGACATACAGGGTACGATGGTTTAATTTGCTTGAGGTAGTCGGTTATATAGCGTTTCTTTTGTAAAGCTTCAGGTGTTTCAATTACTCGGAGCGAGAGTTCATCAAAATAACGTGTAGACATCTAAAAATATACATAGGAACGCGTTTTATAGACTGGTATTGATCATTGGGCTATTTTATTCTGGTAGCAAGAAACATTGGCACCTAGGTATGGTTAGGAATTGTACTGGACATGGTGACACAGTTTGTACGGCTAGCAGACCAGACGTTATATTACATTTGATGCTGGCCCAAGGATGCAGGTCTTATGTCGTTGTAGCAATTATTGACTCATACTAGGAGGTGTGTTCATTTCTTTGCGTGTCATTGCTCATCTCTGAGGACTAAAATCTTACTGTGAAGACAAGGTCTTGGTGTTGTATTGGCTAATGCCTCCTGTTGGTTAGTAGTCGGTCAGTCAATAGAATACTCAAGTTTGTGTGTTGCTTCCTAGGGATCAAGTGCCTATGCTTTTGGTACCACAAAGAATAAGTAGAAAAATCAAGTCTCTGTGTTGACAGAATCAACAGGTATAGACAGAAGGCTCAAGTTCCTGTGTTGACTGCGAGTGAGCTCCGACAGTATTAGGCAAAATCAATAGGAATAGAAAGAAGGATAAAGTCACTGTTGACAGAATCAACAGGTATAGACAAAAGGCTCAAGTTCCTGTGTTGACAGTGAGCTCCGACAGTATAAGGCAAAATCAATAGGAATAGAAAGAAGGATCAAGTCCCTGTGTTGACAGTATCAACAGGAATAGACAGAAGGATCAAGTCACTGTGTTGACAGTATCAACAGGTAGAGACAGAAGGATCAAGTCACTGTGTTGACAGTATCAACAGGTATAGACACAAGGATCAAGTCACTGTGTTGACAGAATCAACAGGTATAGACAGAAGGATCAAGTCCCTGTGTTGACAGTATCAACAGGTAGAGACAGAAGGATCAAGTCACTGTGCTGACAGTATCAACAGGTAGAGACAGAAGGATCAAGTCCCTGTGTTGACAGAATCAACAGGTAGAGACAGAAGGATCAAGTCCCTGTGTTGACAGAATTAACAGTATTATAGGCTGAATGGTCATGTCCCTGTGTTGTTGGTACTTAAGTGTTAAACAGAAGGACCAAGACACTCTGGTATAACCAAGTCCCTGTGCTGTTCACTGATGAAAACGAGATTAGACAGAAGGACACACTGTTGATGGGGGTAGGACTAGATAGAAGGATCCATTGTTGACAATAACAGGGTATGTCAGGATATAAAAAGGTTCAGTGTGATGATGTTTTCTGATGAGACATGTCCTGAGACGTGGTGTTCTGGTACAGAGCTCTGGCCATGGGACGAGGCCTACAAAACATTTGAAGACTGGGGTGAGTAATGTATTGATTGTGTACTGGCAGTTTCTACAAAGCCAGTACAAGTGATCAGACTGATCCTGTCTTTCCAGTAAGACCAATCTGTCTGGTCCACATATTCGATAAGAGATCAGTGGACATCGCTATTGTAAAGCTGACTCTGGTACATTCTGACCATAGGGGAAAGCTTTCCAAACAGAATTTCCTACTGTGCATAGTATCAACAGGAAGAAGATTGTGATGGCTTATTTATCATCTTATGACTGGCAGAGGATTGATTTATCGCTGTAATGAATGATTAAGACTGATTTGGTAGCTGTAGTTTATACCTTAGCCCTATACAGTGTGCATTTAGGAGAAGCTAATTGACATCAGCATTATCTTAGACTAGTGGCCTGACTGAATCCCATTTTACAAATAACCTAAGAATTTGAGTACTCTTCAAAGCAGTGGAAAAATATTTTGAAATTTTTGTTGTGAAAAAATATCTATTAACAAATATGTTCATAAAAATCCAATTGATTTTTTTGCTCACTTTGACAGCTTTCCATTAGTGTTATATGCTGAAAGATTCTGCACATAATAAAAATAAAGAGTTGTAATAAAGGATAGAAAAATGAATCCTAAAAAGTAGGAGCTCCTCAATTTAGTAAAGGTATGTGTAATTCTTGTCTGATCATAGATAGATTTTTACAGAATATTTGTAGGTTTCCTAAGGACAGTTTCTCGTATCACATGATTTTGAAAACAAATTATTGAACATGTTTTGAAATATTGGAGTCGCCATAATCCAGACACCTCAATTTCTAGTAGATAATCCAGTCAACTTCATTCCTAGTAGATAATCTAGCCCCCTTCAATTCCAGAAGATAACATACCCACCTTCCTTCATTTGCAGTAGATAATCCAGCTACTTTCTCCTTCACCATATATAAACCTGCCACCTTCATTCCCAGTAGATAATACAGACAACTTCATTCCCAGTAGATAATACAGCCAACTTCATTCCCAGTAGATAATACAGCCAACTTCATTCCCAGTAGATAATCAAGCCACCTTCATTCCCAGTAGATAATACAGCCAACTTCATTCCCAGTAGATAATCAAGCCACCTTCATTCCCAGTAGATAATCCTGCCATCGTCATTCCCAGTAGATAATCCTGCCATCGTCATTCCCAGTAGATAATCAAGCCACATTCTTGCTCAATAGATATTCTTGCCACCTGCATTTTCAGTAGATAATCCTGCCACTTCCATTGCAAGTAGATAATCCAGCCACCTTTCTCAGTAGATAATTCTGTCACCCTCATTCGCAGTATATAATCCAGCCACCATTCTAAGTAGATAATTGTGCCATTTTCATTGCAAGTAGATAATCCAGTCATCTTCATTCTCAATTGATAATCTTCATCTACCTTCATCGCAATGTGCAGACAAGTTTTCACACACAAGGTCAAATACAACATAAATAGAAAAATGTGATACCAATAAGCTGCTGATTATCAACCCAAGGATTCTTTTTCAATCCAGAATGTGTCATCATATCCTTATCAGAAGGGATAAATAGGGGATCTTACATGAAAGGCCATTCAATATGACTTGTACATAAATGTTAATATTCTATTTATCACATAACATTCATAATTTGAAAAAGAAAAACACAATTATGTCTTATCAGCTGACACTAAACTGATAAAAACTTAAGTACTCCGATCATAGTACTGTCGTTCCGCTCAAGACAAAGTAGTTCCAGATTTCTTTTTTTAGAATGAACAATTTTAAAAGCAATGAAAATTTTAATGACAAAATAACCATTTCAAATTTATCTGAAATAACAGTAAATGTATCATATGGTATAATAAATAAAAGTGGTTCCTGTAGTGGCGTAGGATTATGTTCCCACAGTTTTGACCAATCGCAGCACCTTTAGGGTTTATTACACGAGTGGAATACCACATTTATGACATGGCCGTATGACAAAGTAAAATCGGTCAGTTATGTGATAAATCATATTGATCCATCTTCAGGGAGGTTTCATGTTAGTTGTACAGTCTAGTGATTTCTTTATTTATTTGGCAAATTTGTCGGTATCCTACAGACTGGATTACATTTTGAATGCAGAACTGTACTATGAATCCCCTTATGATACCACAGACCAAAATTGTAGCTTAATTTGCATCTAAGACTTTATTTCTGTTATGACTTCAGCTTTGATTAATGATTTCTAAAGAGAAAAACATGCATTGCAGAACTTTTATGAAATCAATCTGAAATGCACAACAAAAATCCTGAACAGTGTTCTAAGTGTAAAAATGTAACAGGGCCAGACCTTTAGTATTCTAACCCTGGGCCTTCGATCATTATACGATTACTCTTACCAACTGAGCTACCAGGTAAGGAAACTACCCAAGCCCAGTCCAGCTAGTCAATGACGAATCAAACTGATAAACCAATTTGACACAATTCATCAGTTTGACTAGCCATTTCATGCATGTATAACAACTTAAAAGTGTTATGCACGCTTTTTGTAGTATATCCAATTCAATGTCAATTTTATGTTGCCATCTTGTACAAATTTACTCCTTTATGTACATTCACTTTACTGGTCATTTGTCTGATGACAGTGAAGTACAAAATCGTCCCACACGTAAACACTAAACCGGTTGTTCTAGATGAGCCTTTCTACAAACCAGACTTACCAACCTGAAGAAATTATTTAGAAATATGCTATCCCAATGGCTAGTCAAAATTTGATATGACTTATCATGTCGCAAAAAAGTTTGGCTAGATCAAATCATGGAATCACACATCCAACAAATGTGATACAAAATACATCAAAAGTAAAAAAAAAAAAAAAAAGTACTTGCCTTTTTACCTGTTGATTTTCTAGGAAGAGAATGACCTACTTTCAACTTTTAATTTCATGGCATCAACACTTTGTATAGCACAAAGATTTTAATGCATACCACATCTTTTCTTGATCACACAATGGTTTATAATAAGTTATAAAAGACATAATCAAATGAGCTGTTTTACTAAGAGGACCTGCAAACTTGAAAGCGGACTGAGCATATACTACACTGACTCACTTTGTATGTGTGAGATCTCTTTCATGAAACAATGTTGGGATGGTTAAAGAAAAAAAATTAATGTATTGTTCAATTTCTTCATCAGACCTGTTTTCATTGGGTAATTAAAATTGGAATGTTATTGACTCCTGGTTCTGTGGGTTATTTCGGTACATATATAACAACTATTGTACATGTAGCCGAATTGACATTGATTTGTGGACAACTTGTACACATTTTACACCTTTGTGTGCATACACTTCACTGGTCATTTGCATTTGTCTGATGAAGGTGACAGTGTACATATTGTACTAGTCATCGAAACGTCTCATAGAAAATTGTATTGGTTGTGTAAAAAGAACTTTTCATGATGTTTAAACTTATTTACCCTATACAAGTTATGTTTCCCTAGTATTTATATTACCAGAAAACTATACTTTTGACTAAGTTAAATATAATTGACTGAATTGTGATAATGTTGTGTGTTACAGTCAAGGTTCAGGAACTGGAAGACACACTTGGCCAAAGTCAGGAGGACCTCGACACCAGGAATACACAGTGTGATCAACTGGAGGTAAGTTAGTATTATACCTTAAAACTATTGACCTTGAAATGAGGGCTTTAAGGTCCAAGTGATTAAGGCATCTGACTATCTGCAATAACCAGCCCTCCTCCACTGGGTAATGCGGGTTTGAGGCCTACGTAGGGCAGTTGTCAGGTATTGGCCTCAGAGCGATGCTTTTTCTCCAGGAACCCCAACTTTCCTCCACCGTAAAAACCTGGTACGTCCTTAGATTACCATAGCTGTTAAAAGGATGTAAAACACAAAACAAACCAAACCAAATTGATATTATGGATTTTTGTTTAAAATTTTAGAGAATAAGACTGTTTCAATGAACATGTCCGAAGATAATTTTGTTTCTGTCAGAAACCACTGAAGGCTACAATTTCCCTACCCGAGTTAAAAACCCTTTGGTTAAGATTCAAGTAAAATGTTGTGAACGCGATGAACATTAATATAAATGCTTTGTTTCTCGAATGCTACACATTATTTTCATTAAGTTAGATTACTTTTTCATTCAACACAAAATGGTCTTATTCTTCTGTTTTAAATATAAACACCATGAGAAAATAGCCTAATTTCAATTTTACATGAAACTTAATGGTTTTCTGACATTTAAATATGTACTTCAAGCTGTCAAATAATATTTCTAACTGTTAACTGTTTAAATAAAAGCCTCCAAGCTAGATCAGTATTGGCTTTCCTGTCCATTGCTATGGCAACTGTTGGTAAGTTTCACTATTTCTGGGAAATGTGTTAAAAAAGGATTCAATCTACTATAGTGTTCAATAGTTACTGCTAAGAAAGAATGCATTGGGCTGTGGCTATCCTTCTTATATAACACCAGAATATGGGCTGATGCCGTCCGTCTTAATATGGGAACAGTGTTTTCACTAACTTTTTAAATATGTTGAATTTGAAAGAATAGCTGACTAAATGTTCACATGCTATAGTGTTGACCTATTGGTCAGGGTTGTGTGTGAAGTCTGTGTTGTAGTGTGGTCAGGGTTGTGTGTTAAGTCTGAGTTGTATTGTAGTCAGGGTTGTGTGTTAAGTCTGTGTGTTGTGTTGTAGTCAGGGTTGTGTGTTAAGTGTTGCGGTGTGGTCAGGGTT
>JAUMHH010016107.1:0-10893 GCA_032359455.1 Chlamys rubida
CACATTACATCTCCAGCACACACGCAGGCATACACACATAGGGAGATATTAGCCAGGTGGCATAGGACTAGTAGTTAACACCTGATAAGGCAGTTCCTGCGTATTCCTTAAAATTGCATTGATTAATGTATATGCTAATTGTATTATTTGTATACCTATGTACTGTAAAGCGCTTTAGAGTGGCTTATTCTAGCTAGATAGGGCGCTATATCAAATGTTGTATATTATCATTGTTTTCCAGTTCAACCTGTTCATTCTGTGTCTGGTGATTAAGGTGTTTCTAACACTGAGGGCCAATTCCAGAAAGACCCAGGCAGCCAAGTTACGGTATGTTTGTGACAAAAATCATCTGTGAAAACAACCAAGACAATAACATGACACCATGCTCTACAATCAGATGTGTTTTAGCTTGACTTCTGCCAATCAAATCAGAACTTCCACTTTATAGACCTTTTACAGCATTTTTTGTAAAGGTTCTATAGAAAATGGTCTAGCTAGCTTTTATAGGTGTATAAGTTGATGAATGGTTCATATAATGGTTTCAACCTCTGGGTAATGAACTAGAAGAAAACCCCTCCAAAAGCCTGGGATATTACTACAACTCATAAAACCAAGGTGGAATTTCATTTCACACACACACATGTTAAATAGTCTTTTAATATTTTTGTAAAATACCTCAGAAATATGGAAGAAGATTTATACATCCCAGAATGACAAGTCTGATCCCTTTGATTAACTCTTTCACCACTGTAGACCATAATGGACTCTCCCAGATCAATGTGTGGCAGAGGCTACTAAAGTTACATAGGGGTGAAAGGATTAACATGTATTACCGTATTATCCGTAATTAGTACCTCTTCCCTTTTTTCAGGAGGAATTGAAATAATGTAGACCCCCTCCCAGACCTGACCAATGATTCATTATACTTACACTTTAAAACGGAGATTCATGTCTGGTGATCATGGCTGGACTTCCCAGTGAGGAAGATGAAACATTTGATTTCCAAACCTCGATCCAGCCATGCTAGCATGTTTATAATGCCCTTTGATTTTGTTGATACCAACAATTGAAGTTGCACAACTTTTTCTTGCATACTAGACCAAGATATCCGCATTTCTGGAGGAGCAGGAAAAATCTCTCCGACCTACGGGTCTTAATCGCTTATACGCACAGACTGGTGGGCGATTTATAGTGACCTTTCGGGGTCACGCTATTGTTTGTGATGTCATTTTATGACATTTTGAGTTCAGTCAGGGTCATTGACGTCATTAACAATTGCCATCCGGGCTTCATATGCAAATGAGAAATGTGTGGACTGTTTATAACTTTACTAGAAGGGCAGCTGTTTTTACGGGTTTTAGTTAATAAGCAAGAAATAGAATCCATCCCTGATGTACCAGCGTGAAGTTGGTTACTTATTAAATATTAGGCTAGTTGGACTGGCGCAATATTGGAAAATTAACGATTATGTACTGAAATTTGAAATGATGTCCAGTGGGCATCTTTAGCCTGGGGTATCGTTAATGTCGTTTTGCATGTGGATACCTTAGAAGATGCCCAGTTGTGGAATAGGTGTGAAAAAGCGGCATAAGACCTATTATGTTAGGTACATTTGAATATCAAACTAGCCCAATATTGAATAAGTAACCAACTTCACGCTGGTCCCTGATGTGAAGTATGGATATGGTCATTCAAAGCCTGGGTCTCCTGCTCAATATTTTATCCCATCAGGAAGGATTCTATTAATCTATCATAACTCACATTTTACCGGTATTATCCTTATAAGCGCCCCCATTTCAGACAATTCTAAGTGCCCGGGGTGCTCATCATGGAGAAAACGGTATGAAAAGAAATTTGTTAAATTGAATTGAAAACATGTTAAAATAATTGTGATGAGGAAATATATCTCGAAATGAAAGTGATTTTCAGTATGAAGTTTTCACAGGGCCAGTGTGAGAGCCATGGTGACACTGCTCCCCCTCCTCGGGGTGACCTGGATCCTCAGCATCCTCGTCCCCCTTCACTACGTATTCCATTACCTGTTTATCATCGGGAACGCCATGCAGGTAGGTGTATATAAATCTCTATCATATCACCCGTAGCTGCTTATACAAAATTTGAGGCAGATTTTCCCTCCTCATAATTTTAGTTCACAATCACATTCAGCAATCGGTTCTGGACTTGGTATTTATATGAAACCCGTCATGGATAGTAGTTGTAGTATTGACGTATTTAAACTGTGTATCATCAGATTGATTGGTTGGGTAGATTAAGTTCAACCATCAAATCAATTGACCTATATTTATACCAACAATGGACAAATGTATTTAGTAAACGATATAATTTATCAATAAACGTTTTTTAATTGTTTTAAGAAGATGATGTGCTTGATATTCTTTGTGTGGGCCCCAGGCTTTTCACATCATGAGACCTCGCAGTAGATTCAGTCTAGGAATGTCAGCCAGATTGAGACTTTAAAATATGGACATTTTGTTTTGAGGTAAAAGCAATAAGACAACAAACGTGTTTAGATATACATGTATGTACCACAAATTACACAAGTGTATTCCGTCTTTGCGTATTGCAGAGTTATCTTCTCTTGTGAGCAGGTATTGATTGTTACGTCCTTGGTTTGTGTGAGAAAATTGCGTCGTTTTCTCAAAAATTGATGACGTTACTTTCACAAACAAATGACGTAATAATCAATAAAATGCTCACAACTTGACAAGTGCAGATAACTCTGCAATACGAAAAGACGGAATAGAGTAATCTCGGACAGTCACCACTTTGATTATGCTTCCATTTCTCTATTTCTCTTGAGCTTGTAAAGAAAATCAAATACTGATCAAACATTAAAATTGCCACTGTGTCAACAAATATCTCTGAAGCCTTTAATATTCCAAGTCATCTCACCAGTTCTCAGACTCGAAACCAAAGGACAAAGAAGGATAAACTAGCTGCTATAAATAGCCTCAAGATTTCTCAAATTTCTAAAATAAAATGTTACGCAAATGGTTAAATATTTTCGAACAATTTAAGATGACATGTGCAATATCACTTCAACTTGCATCAAAATCTGAGAAATGGTGAAAAGTGCTAACCCCACCCATGACCTCTTGGTAACACAACATTTGATAAAAAAAAATATCATCCATCAATATGTGGAAAAAATTAAATTGTGAAACTGATGGACCAGAAATGGAAAATTTCAACTAAAAATATTTCTTTACTGTTTAAATCATAAAATAAACCAAGAAACGTTACTGTTTGTAGTAACGGTCATAAATTAATTTTCCTCCACATCAGCATCATAATAATTATGTGTTTGTCTTCTATACGTTAAAAAAATAAGTGCAAAATTTCAGAGATAGAAATCTAAATTACACCAAGGCAACATTTTATCCAAAAATCCTAAATCAGTATAAAATATTTGTATATGAAAAAATATATCAAAATTTTAGGATCAGGTCAGTTACAGTTACATAAACTAAAACATAAGTATATCAAAATTATTTGGACAGTAAAACAAAGTTTAAGATATTCACCCCTTAAATTTCATAATGAACTATTCCAACCTTTGAATTGGAAGAGTTCAAATGTGTCTTCAGGGGTAAAAGAGTTATTATAAAAACACAATGAAATCATGTTACCATTTTATCAGATGGTGCCAAAATATTCCATACGTATTAGAGTAAACATACAAAACAATACATAATTATATATTGTGTTACAACACAATATTCCATATCGCATGTATAGGAAGAAATTGGAGATTTTTAATATTACTAAGTAAGCATTATTCAGGTTTCATTGAATTTATGCAAGTAGGCATACAATTCTGGTTATCTCTATCTATTTACCTATTTATTCTAAAGTAAATATAACAATAAATTTAATTCTGATGTAAAATATTCCTTCCATATACATGAAGCACATATGATCACCATGAGTAGATCTTGACGATAAGAAAACAGTTACAAAATAGTAAGATTCACAAAAAGGACAGCTGTTTGGAAAAAAATAGATAAAAAAATCTTTTATATCAAAATATACTGGTATGTACATTCTGTATAACACTATGCAGTTATTGTAAAGTATTATAGAAGAAAAACATCTTAACAAGTGAAAAAAGTCTGGCTTAATACATATTATCATATAGCTCCTGTCAAACATGATATGACCTTGGAATTCTTGTCAGAGGACATATCAAACAAGTTTCCAGGACATGGGACCTTAATGAACAAGCTCAGCTTGTAAAAAAAAAAAAAAAAAACCTGAAGGGCAACAATTTTTAGTTAGTGTTTTTTTATCAAACAATTTACAAATATATGTAACACAACATATTTGGCTACAAAAATAGAAACAGAAAAAAAACACAGAAAAATTATGCAATTTTTTGCAATTTGGTATTACATGTAATTCATGATATCATTTTACAGCTAATTAGTGTGATGTCACTACGTTATTTCAGATGTAAAATACTGAAGTGATATTATTTTGCTAATCAAAAGTCAGATGATGTGATATAATGCCGCATATATATAGGATCTTACACGAGTTTACATTTCATACGAAATTTATGAAACGAGTCTAAGATTTTTTTAATTTAGCGAGCCTCTAGGGAGCTAAAATGAATAAGTTGTGACGAGTTTCATCAATTTCATATGAAAGAAAAATTAGTGTAAGATCCTTTTTATCACATAATAAAAATATGTCGCATTTATTCGTGTAAAACGACAATTTCCATGCAACCTTGAAATGTAAAAAAGACGCCATTTTGACTCCAGTGCGCAAGGCTGTGACGTCATGTACTTGTCGTAGGGGTGACGTCACAATTGAATCAATTGACACTTACAACAAATCACAGGTCATATTACCTGGGTTAATACGCCCAAAAAAATGACATGGGTACATTCACTGGTTAGCACAGTACATTATGTGATAAAACACTACGTTGATAGATTACATTATGTCAATACAAAAAGACAACACTACGTTTATATACAACACAATGATGTAACATTAAGTTGTTTAATTTATAGAAACAAAAGAGTATCATCTATGACCAGAATTTTAAGTTAATTTACAGATATTGTATACAATGGTATAACAATATTTGATATTACCACACTAAAAATCTTACTTAGTCTTGCCACTTTTAATAAATAAAAAATTATATACATATAATTACATACACACACATTCCTATTGAGTATATATAGGCAAGTAACCTTGGTTAATCATTAAGTAACGAAAATTCTTGTTTTAATATGCATTTTCTTTCCAAAAAGAGTTGATACCAAAAAAAAGTCAAAAAAATATATCATTATCAATTGAATGTACAGCTTGTTTTCATTCATTTATTTCACAATACTACCAGATAGTCAAAATATATCAAGGGAGATAACCAGGTAGTCAAAATATATCAAGGGAGATAACCAGATAGTCAAAATATATCAAGGGAGATAACCAGGTAGTCAAAATATATCAAGGGAGATAACCAGGTAGTCAAAATATATCAAGGGAGATAACCAGGTAGTCGAAATATATCAAGGGAGATAACTAACACAAATCATTTGGTATTATTGGTAAGGTAGCATATACCCTTAAGTTGCTTCAGAAATTAATATCAAACAAAAAATTCAAATAAAGTTCCAGAAGATTGTAATATGTAAGTATTTCAAGACACTTATTAATACTTTAAGTAATTTACCTGTAACAATTATACATGCAACTGCTTTTCAAACAAATACCGGGAGTATAATGTCATGTGATAATATATTACACAAAAAAAGAGAAAAGTAATGATTATACTGTAGTACACTTGATGAGACTAGAAAAGATCTTTCAGCAGGAGGAAAAGACTTGTGTGAGGATTATTTTACACATTTATGCAACAACATTAAATAATAATATTGTAAATGAGGTACATGTATGCATGTATAACAATTTTGTCGTGATATTCTGATAAACCTAATTTCCTTATCACAGTTTATATTTGGACTTTAACAGCCAAGTCAAACATTTCTATTGATAAATTTAAAAAAACACTCACAAACATACGCATAAATATTCATACCCTTTGAAATCATTTTTTTCGAAAAAATGACACATTAAATATATCAAAGCTTTTCCAGCTCAAATTGAATCATAAAAATCATAACATGTGACCTTACATAATACTCAAGAAAAAATATCAAACTTTAAAAAATGCCTTTTGTCAAATTTGGATGAAAGACATTCATCACATCTTACTTTCTTGTATTTCGTCCATTAAAAATACCAAATTCTAAGGCATGCTTGTAATGACAATTTAATTGATCAAGAAAAGTGATCAAATTTATAGTATCCTTGGTAAAAAGGAGCATAACTGTAGATACTTTACAATTTTACACATTTCTGACAACATCAGAGTTATCAAATTAGAAGATAATTAAATACATTTACCAGTATCCTTTAACAGTTTAGAGAGGTTTTCAGAAAGAACAGGTATTCCGTCTTTGCGTATTGCAGAGTTATCTTCTCTTGTGAGCAGTTATTGATTGTTACGTCATTGGTTTGTGTGAGAAAATTACGTCGTTTTCTCAAAAATTGATGACGTTACTCTCACAAACAAATGACGTAACAATCAATACCTGCTCACAAGAGCAGATAACTCTGCAATACGAAAAGACGGAATACTAGCAATGTATTATCCAGAATTTAACTGGTCAAATTGACCAATCTATAAATTATTATGGGGCGAATTTTTGTGTCAAAAAAGTTTCTAAAGAGAACCAATAGTTACTCTATTTCACAATATAATCATGTAAAATGAAACTTTCAGCTCTGTTTTAGACATTATTGAAAGTATTTCTGTTGCAAATTTACGAAAATAGATATAGCAATATCCTCCTTTAGCAAATAGTCCAATTCAATGTATAAACAGAAAATCACATCTTTAACTGATTGTAAGGCAACAGAGAATTTTTTTTATCACAGCAACAAGAATAAAAATTGTCTATCCTTCATATCGGGCCTCGTACCAGATATCACCGGACCTCTTCAGGGAGCTGGAAAACAAAAGACACAGGAAAACGTAAGTGATACTGAAATATGACCACTTGCAAAATAATCCCGATTAAATGAGGGTGTCCAGATCGCATATTCATAAAACTTGTTTTCTTGAAGGAATGTTTTGAGGATTTAAAATGTACACTCTGAACACCAGAATTGTGAGAGATAGGAATCTCCATAAGAAAAAGGAAGTACAGTTGAAATACTTTGATGTTTTGAAAAGTGATTTCTAACTTGAACTAAGATTTGGGCACAGAATGTTATTTTCAGCAGGTTTTATGAAGAAAGGCTTCGACCTCAAATGGCCACAGCTGAAATATTCTCTTTCTAATTTTTTTCTTTTTCTGAATTTGAAATGTCTTTTGTCAGCCAAACTGTTTCATAATTACATTATTCAATTATTTTCAATTTTTTTTGCAAATTCTTAATTTTCAAATTTTTCAAATTTATATTTTTTTAACACTTACTGTACAATGTCAGCAAACGCCCCGTACAGACTTTTACATCGATATGGTATGTTGTGTTTCTTACAGATCGCCCGCACCTGTGGAACAATCTTGTGTAGGTTGTGTCTTGGCATGGTGGGAAAAAGACTGAAAAAATAAATTAATTCCAACTTAAATTTTTGTTCTGTACTCATCTATATGTGTAATTGTTAAAAAAAAAATCAGAAATCGTCAATGTAACTAGTCAACAGTTTCCTTAAGGAAATATCTCAAGCACTAAATATAAGAAAGTGATTGTAATTAGGGACATAACATCACTACTGCCATAAAGACATGGTGAAGTTTTCGGAAAATTTTGATAACTCTCCTGCAATACATCTATATTTTTAGCATTTTTCCAAAAGTGATATTCATATTTCATAATCTATCTTTCAGATGATATTGTGATAGTAAATTTTCTAGAAGTCCACAGGACCAGTTTGATTAGTTAATTCATTAGTCCTTGCTTAAGTTTACCAGTCTTTGACTAAAGGACTAGTGTTAGTGTCGGACCCTGGATAGACAGACAGACTGGGGGAGGAATAACTTACTGGTGCTCTACTTGGTAGTTAAGGTGACCAGTGAACCAGTCTGACTAAAGGACTAGTGTTAGTGTCGGACCCTGGATAGACAGACAGACAAACTGGGGGAGGTATAACTTACTGGTGTTCTACTTGGTAGTTAAGGTGACCAGTGAACCAGTCGTTGAAATAGCCAGGCTCCACATTACATGTCGTGGCAAGCTGCATGGAGAACCAGTCCTTTCTGTCATCAAGGCCGATCCTCATGGGAATGTGGCTCATCTGGGTGACCCATGTAAACCAATGACTTTCTAGGAACCTGTGGTAACGCAAAAAAAATATGATGAGGCTGTGAATAAATACTGTACCTTATCTTACCAATTACTTTGATTGTATGTGCAGATGTTCTTTCAAATGCAAGAGAAATATATATATAAAAAGTGCCCTCTGATAGGTCTCTTATAATATTACACCTGGACTGTCTGGTAACTGATAAGCAATTTCAAATGCTGTTCCTGCAAATGATTTTGAATTGTGTGATTTATGTGGTACATGAATTGCAAAATTTGGTCATTTCACTCTACTCTAAAGCATGAAATGATTGAGGGAACTTAATTGTTTTCAAGCTGTTTAGATTGTTTTGACATGTACAAACTTTTGTTGATACGGGTAACCACATATAAACAAACAGTGGTAAAATATAAGCTTTAAAACTAGTTGTATTTATATATTTTCATAGGTCAATATAGTAACTGTAAAAACCAAAATGTTTATAACTGTATTACTTGATGATTTGTGTTATACAGTATGTTGAGTTCATGATTAAGGCATCATATATCATTTATGTAAAATTAAAAATTCTTTCCATATTCTCATTAAAATTTTCAAAATTCGTTTTTCAGTGAAAAAAAAATTCACATAAAAGTTATTGATTTCATTTATACCTGGGTATGTTGATTTTATTATAATTATTTATTCACCAAAAGACTCTCCTTTAAGCTGTTAATACTTTATAACACTTACCTCACAAACATATACAGGCCAAATGCCTCCCATCCTCCGAATAACGGGCCGTAAAAATAGAACCAGCGCACAAAGAACGTCAGTGTCACACCCAGGTCCTGCAATATTCACAAGTTAACTTAATGCCAAGCCACTACACCAGCTCGCCATATAATATATAAAATATATACATGTATACATTGCTGCATTGCAATGGTGTTGATCATGAAAAATAAAACTTACTCATGAAAATTCAGAACACAAACTTCGGAATATAATAACTAAAGAAAAACAGCCACGTCCCAGTTGCTCAAAGGTTGGTTAACTTTGACCAGTAGTTAGTGAGAAATTCAAATTGTTACCTCATTTACCCCTGAAATTTCTTAATGAACTATTCCAACCTTAGAATTGGAAGAGTTCAAATGTCTTCAGGGGTGATTGAGTTAAGAAGCAAGAGGTTTCAAAGCAAATAGATCTTCAAAACAGATCAATCTGATCTGTCAAAACAAAACCATAGCAGTGAAATGATATATCAGAGGTTCTGAACTTTGTTGTGTTCAATAAATGTTCATATTTTTTTTCTCTCTAACCACTTAGTGACTAGTTAGCTATACCCAACCTTTGAGCAATCGGAGAGCTTGTCCTTGATTGTGATATGTCATAGAAGCTTAAGGCTGACATCTAAGGTCATGTCCCACAACCTTAAGGTCGAATGTATTGATTAACATAAATAGGAAGTACATCTCTAGTTGAAAATCCAATGTAGGGAGACAGTATCACAATTTCCACATATTCTAATGTTTAATCTTAAAATGATGAATATTGTATGTTTAATATTGACAGAACAGTGTGTTCTCTCAATATTAAAGTATTTCAAAGAAATCCAGGCATTAATTCAGTTTTTTTTTTATCAATGAGTCACATGTGTCCATTTTTCTGTACTTCAGGAAACCGGCTACCTATTTCACTACTGTGAAGTTTTTCAAGAAAGATAACTCTTACATGCAATTACTATGTGGCAGAACATTTTCTTTACTTCAAATCAATATAACTACAAAATTTGAAGAAATTCTACTGAGAAATGGTGACACAAACCTATTACCTTAAGAGATTTTATCACTATGAACCACTCCCGTTGCTTATTACAATAACATGGCCATTTTCTTATTTTAAGCTCTAAAAATGTATACATATATATATATATATACATACATATATAGAAAAAGTAATGGACAGATCTGGACAAACAAAAATAAAATAGATGTCCCAGTGTATCTCAAAGAAATTACTTACCACCCAATCTTTTCGCTTGAGGACGAACAACACGTTCTCGATGTGGAAATAGATGGGGAGAAGCAGTGGAGGTCCGACTGAAGTTAAAATAAACAGAATCTGTTACAGCAGAATCGTATCAATATCATGTTACTTAACCTTCCACCCCTAGGTAGTTTTAGTAGACTCTACCATACCTTTACCTTAACGAGTCCATTATAGTTTACAGTGGTGAAAGGGTTAATGTCACTTTTTTTTTTCTAAAAATAATATCTTTTTTTCTCTCTTTGTGTCATATAATTTTGTTTTAATTAAGTCATGTTATTTTCATGAACTTTAAATTAATATCATATTTTATCGTCAATTGCCAAACTTATCACTTTCACAGTTTTAAAAACATAGTATATAATTACTCAAAACAATATTTGTTCAGGTACTGACATCTAGGGTAGGTAGGAAAAACAGCCTCCGCTCTCCTCTCTATACTGACCCAATGAAGTCTCTATTCTGTCTTTGCGTATTGCAGAGTTATCTTCTCCTGTGAGCAGGAATTGATT
>JAUMHH010016118.1:2775-25229 GCA_032359455.1 Chlamys rubida
GGAAGGATTCTAACAGGATACTGACAATACAGGAAGGAGATTTGAGGTGGAAGGATTCTAACAGGACCTGACAATACAGGAAGGAGATTTGATGGGGGAAGGATTCTAACAGGACCTGAAAATACAGGAAGGAGATTTGAGGTGGAAGGATTCTAACAGGATCCAATACAGGAAGGAGATTTGAGGTGGAAGGATTCTTACAGGACCTGAAAATACAGGGAGGAGATTTGATGGGGGAAGGATTCTAACAGGACCTGAAAATACAGGGAGGAGATTTGAGGTGGAAGGATTCTAACAGGATCCAATACAGGAAGGAGATTTTGAGGTGGAAGGATTCTTACAGGATACTGACAATACAGGGAGGAGATTTGATGGGGGAACTTTCTCACTGAACCCTGCTGGTAGAGGGACATTTGAAAAGAAAGATTTCTCACACCAAGGAAAAGATGAAAAGGGAGATATCTCACAAAATTCTGATTGTAGAGGGTGGAGATTTGAGGAAGGAGGTTTCTTGCAGGATTCTAATCGTAGAGGGGGGAGATTTGATGAGGGACAGTTCTAACAGTATCGTGATGGTTGGGAGGAGATTTGATGAGGGACAGTTCTAACAGTATCATGATAGTAGGGAGGGAGATTTGATGGGGGGCGGTTCTCGCAGGACCCTGATGTCAGCGAGGAGACTTGACAGAGGGTGTAAAACCAACCTACCTGGCATCATGGCTTCGTGGAGAGTCAGTGTAGACTTGTCTGAGGGTAGGGCGGAGTTCCATGTTAGTTGTCTCTTGAACTCATCGCGGTCCTCGGAGTGAATAAGCTCCATAACACTCTGATGGATGATGTCCGACTGTAAAACAAAAGATTCAGTTTAGTGGCGTAGAGTTTTACTTAAATATCAAAATAATTCATGGAATTGATATTACTGAAAATATTATTTTTTAATTAAGAAAAGAGGCTAAAAATTTGCCTGAAAATCAAATTTGGTGAGGTACAGACTCAATAGGCTGACGAAATTTGTTTTTATGAATTATAAAGTCTGCCTTATACATGCATATAAAAACAAGCAGAACTCAACATTTTTGGGTCCAAAGTTTAAGTTGTATCTCAGTTATCTTTGGGTCCAAAAATAAGTTTAAGTTATATCTAAGTGTTCATGCTTTGTGCTGAAATCTTTAAGCAATTGTAATAATGCATCACAAAGATAATATTATTATTCGGAATCTATTTGAGTTAGGAAAGGTATCCTATATAAATCTGAGATAGATTAACTGATCGAGTTATATATAGTATTTCATCCGTCATCCCAGAAAATACATCAATATCAAGTACATTTCTGCAACAAGCAAGGAAACAGAATTAAAAAACCCCCTCTAAAACGTCCTGTTAATGCAGGTTTCAATTTCTTCCTGAGATCTAATATATAAATAAAGTCCATTGATGAGCATTTTCAAGTCCAAATCTAAATACAAACCTTAAAGCTGTTTTCATTGGCAAGTTTTTAGATTTCAAAGTTGAACATGCCCATTAATTAGCGTTACAAAATAAACATGCACGTTTGTTAATGACTATCCCTAATCTTGGATCAAGCGACTTCTTTCTTTCTGGAATAAATTAATATAGGTGATTAGAAACTTCACTCCGCCTTTCACAATATCAATCAGACTGGACCATACACTAATTGATAATCTGTTCGGCTATTCTGCAATCTTACAATCGCTGTAGCTATCAATTTGAACAGACTACTAAATGCTAGTGAAATCGTCTTGCAAATGTCTTCGAGATAATCTGTTTTTCTTAAAATTAAAGCGTTAAAGAATTTAAGGGTCAGATCGACCGCAGAAAGGCTATGCCAGAGCCTATTATCTAAAAGGCACTAATTAAATACAATTTCCATTTGATGGTCGTCTTAGTGTCCTAGTTGATTCCGTTATAGAGGCCCTTGATGGCTCTAGAATGGCTACCGATGCTGTTTCCAGGCGACTAGGTCTAGTGAAAGCATCAGTGTTAAGTGGGGATATATTGGACGTCACAATACAACATCATTGTCAACGGCGTTGCCCTCTCAAGATTGACACTGTACGGAGGGGCAGTCATTTCCCCGCTGATCCAGCTCGGCTTTTTGGCAAATTTAAGGCCACCACGAGGGCTTAGTATAATCTCGTCTTAAATGCTACGGCAAATGTCCCTAATACTGCTAATTAATTGCGAGTCTTAACTAAAAAATCAATGGCCGATTCTCGCTTGGAAAAAAACCCAACATTTTATAACTCGTGAACAAAGACGGATGCCAATGGAGAATGGGCTGTTTACCCCCAAATAGACATAAATATGCAGAAGACAACGATAATAGCTGGCCCTGAACGGATTTAGTTAAGTCATTACACCAGAATGGGCAAAAGATGTACATAGAGTTGATCAAGCCTTTCAAACGACGGAAGAAAAACGGGCTGAATTTCTCCTTAAGTTGTAGCACGGGAAGCATTACCAATTTTACAGCAGAAGATCACAGAGAAACTCTATTTAAACTCTGCACTGTTTACACATTGCGGAGAAGCCAAGACAAGTTATGACCAGCACCACGTTCTCAAATCCACGTCCCATTGCGGCACATCGGAAGTTTATTTGTGTCAAGGAGGAGAATTATCAGGTGATTTCTGCGCGACACCTACACACTTGGTTAGGCACGACAGACTCGGCCGTGTGTGTCGTAAATGTATCTCTGTCTAGCATGGTAACCCCAGCTAACTCACAGCAACTCTAATTTAGCCTGTGTCTCAATCCAAGTTATGTTCCTTGAACAGTCTGTAAAAAGGTGACTTAGGCGAGCTATCTGAGGCCATGAAGCTTATTTATACGGCTATCACTATGAATTATTAGTCCCATGAATTGTCTTGAGAATTTTTTTCCATTCTGGACTAATACAATGCTAATGTAAAGAATGTTTCTTATATAGTCTACAGGATGAGTTACCTCCGAAGAACAAATCAAACAAAATAATGAACTTCTAAAAAAAAAAAAAAAATGTAAGGCACATATATAACTGAAGAAAGGGAAAAACGATTTTTTCTATACCTTTTGCATTATTCATAAAACCCCAATGTAAAAAGCCATGATATCAGATTGAAATAAATATTATGAGATAAAAGAAAATATCTATTACACATTTTAATATTTTAATTTTAATACCCACCCAACCCAATTTATGTATATGGTAAAAGTAATCTTAATACAAGGACATGAGCTGGTAGTTTACTCTACAGGGTATCAAATTTCGTGGATAAGAGAGAGAAAATCAACTCTAGGGGTTTTCAAATTGGTAAAAGCCTGGGGCTGGCTGTGGGATAAAATTTGTACTCATTTAAAAATCCCCAGGATGGATTTTCCATTATAATCCCACAACCCTGGATATAAAAGAGTATTTTTTCTCTTATTCCAGTCACCAGAGTTAGCTCATTGATTTTTCGTAAGGTCGCATTATTTTTTTTCTTATTGTGACATCACGCATGGGAGATGGGGTATATGGTGGAAATTTCTTACACCCCTTTCTTATGCTGGACACTTCTTCTGACATATATATGCAAAGGAATGAGAAAAATTGAATGAAACGTTATAGGAGACTACTGTCAATAAGCCCATGCCTGGTAATAAGCCCACCCATATATATTGCAGTTGAATAGATTAACTGCCACAGAATGCTTGTTCATTATATCCTGTAATAAGTCATGATCGACCTGCTTTAACTCATTCACCCCTGAAGACACATTTGAACTCTTCCAATTCAAAGGTTGGAATAGTTCATTCTGAAACTTCAGGGGGTGAATGAGTTAAGACGGTGACTTTGTTTTCGCCACCTGACTAGTGAATTTACGTTTTTCATATTGTCACAAATAAATATTACTTGTTTGAAAATATTCAGAGTCATATTGAATTTGCAGATATACTTTATCTGAAAAAATAAAACACCTTTGAAAATATTCACAGGTATATCAGATCTTTTTTTGTGTGCATATATACTATGAATTATAATTATTCCAATAACTTGCAAAGCTTGTAGAAATAAAAAAAACTTGGTCTTGGACATGGGAAAAACCTGTTAGGTCATTGCCAGAGTTTCAGACATTTTTACACCTGGTCCAGACTAATTAAGGTAACTTACCTGGTGGAAGCCGAGGTATTGTTCCACCGTTCTGGAGGCGAAGAAGACCTCGCCATCACATGTTACGACAAACAGGAAGCCATACAGGGCCTGAAACATGTATATGGCCACCTAGATCTTACATATTGAAGAACTTTCACACAAACAATAAAAAGTACATTAATGTCTACTGATATTCTAATTCTAAAATTGAATCCCAGTAAAACTTGTTTGAATCTGTTTAAGAATGTGCTGTCTGGGATGATATAAGAAATTACAAAATTATTTGTAAGAAAGTATGAAGAAAACTGTATTTATTCATATGTTAGCTAATATAAGGAGATATATGTGTAATTATTCACAACTGAGCTAACAGATAAGGTACCTGTTTGTAAGTAGCTATGGTTTCTGTAATTATTCGTAAGTTAATTGGGTATCTGTATTTATTCATAAATTATCTAAGGTACCTGTAAGATGCTGTCTCCCTCGGAGAAGCCGGGGTCGGGGAAGAGGTGTGACCGCCCTATCAGGTGATGAGTGTCAAGGTTATACCGGTCTGGAAGCACAGCTGCAAAATAGGTCAACATCATGATTAAGTTAAAGGTTAAAGGTCAAGGTTCATGTCATAGTTGTACAGAAGAATATATTACACACATGCGCTAGTACATTACCATAGCTTAACATCAAACTAAGGTCAAATTCAAATATTTACATTATTACTAAAACTAAAAAATTTAAATATTCAAAATGATCGCCCAGAGACGATGTACAAAAAACTACTGATATTTCTGCACGCATTTACAAAAAAAATGAATAAGAAAATAAAAAAAAAAGTTTTGAAATCTTGATTAAACTGAATCTATAGGAGCCATGTGAGCGTAAAATGATGATGATAATTGGTATGTTCATCCATACTGTACTTAAACAGATAATAATGAAATTACTTGATAGAGTTAATAACATTCTATAAGACAGTAAAAGTACACATGAAATATATATGAAAAAAAATTGCATTTATTATTCGTCCATGTTGTGCTTGCTGATAATAATGTAATTAAACAAAAGAATTGAATAACTTTAATAAAACAGTGTTAAAAGTACACATGAACTATACATGTTACAGACCTGCATTTATCATTGTCAATTCAATTTTGGAGTTACCTGCTGTATATCAAGGTATATATTTACAACAGAATAAAACACAAACAAACGGTGTGAGGGCCTTGGGCTTTGTTTTGAATGTGTTTTCCTGTAAATAACTTTATCGCAAGATGTTAAAAATGTCTTTTCTTATCTTAAAGTAAAGGTTGAATTTAAGGCGTGATTGCATAACTAGGCCTTGATCAGGTTCACGCTCACTACCTCATCAGATAGACAAGACCACGGCCATTGTTGGACGGGTATCCCATAACACAATGGGTTATCTACCATCTCCAGGTATTAGGCAAGGGTCACCAGCCGCGCCCGGCTTATTATAGCTCCGATTTCATTTAATACTGTGCCATGTGAAAATTGTGATTTTGGAGTATTTTCATTATTCTTGTTTACTCAAAAATATTTTTATATAGGGGAACAGTTTAATAAGTGAGAGACGAAAAGGAAGAGAGACGAAAAGGAAGGTATGAAAGGAGAGCAAGAAAAACAAGATAAAGAAGTAGTAAAATAACATCAGAGAAGAAGAATAACAGATAGAAAAAGGATAAACAATGGGAGAATAGAAAAGAGAAATGAGGAAATTAAACGATTAGAGAAGGAAAGAAAAACAGGGAGAAAAGAGGGTGAAATGATGGAAGAAGGAAAGAGAAAGGAGAAATAATCAAATTTGTAAAAGTGGAACAACTGACTTTAACATAGATTCAATTGAGGGATTAAAGTCAATTTACACAAGGATGATGTGAAGGCAAAAGGAATGAAGGAAGTAGAAATATGGGGGAAGGTTGGTGGATAGAAAGAAGAACCTGCTCCAGTAGGAAGGATTTAAAACATTTACCTCTGGGCTGATACGACTTTCTACAGAAATCATCATACATTCTCATTGGCTGTTTCTTTTGTCTGCCATGTTTTGTATACATTTCTATGAAACCACAAGATTGCATCGTATCCTTTTTTAATTTTTATTACCCAATACACTGTGAAGAATCTTAAATCTATACAAATGTGCAGAATTTCTTTCTTGCTCCTGCAAACTTTGACTATTTAGCACACTTTAAGAACAATTTCCCCATTCATTGCATACTTCGTAGTCCATCTGGATTTTTCTGCACACCTTACATATGATGGCACACATTTGGAAAACATCTTGATTTTCCCATTCCACCTACATGTATGGCATATAACTCTTGTGTTCTGCAATAATGTAGAAACAATAATTAAGAAATAAAACATTTATTTAATGGGTCTGGATGTGCAATCGACCAGAATATTTATTCGGCCTCGGGCAATAGGATACTTTATTGTTCCCAGTACCTCGGGGCAAATATCAGCTAGGTCTGTTGAACATCCACCCAGTAAATAACTGTATTGTGTGTGGATAGGAAAATAGATGATCCCAAGACACAATCTGAAGAGGAAAGGGTGTTTACAAATTATTTTTCCAACATCAGAAATTTGTTGTTGTTGTTGTTGCTACTCTACTTGAAATGTGAAATGATAAAATCTAATTCCTTGATTTTCTTGCCTTCTTTAACTCATTCACCCCTGAAGACACATTTGAACTCTTTCAATTCAATAGTTGGAATAGTTCATTATGAAATGTCAGGGGTGAATGAGTTAAAGTATAACAGGAGAGGAAGTTGTAAGACCAGACAGGGATTTGAACCCAGGATCTCCGAACTCTAACTGGCGCTCTTACCAATGGGGCTACAGTACCTGCATGGTAGCCAGTGATAGACCCCGTCCAGTCCTCCTACATTCCTCCTTCCTTTTTTTAAGCCTTTGCCCAAAAAGACAGCACTATTTACAACCTAGTATCAGGTATCCCCTTGCCAAGCCTACACCCAGCACATGAAACAGGGGTTGGTCACAGGCACCAGTGTAACAGGAGAGGCAAAATTCACAGCCAGACCGGGGTTCGAAACCGGGACCCTCCGAAATCTAGACGGACACTATCGCTCTATCCAATTGAGTTACCTATAGTCACAGGCAATCTACCCAGTCCAGTTCCGCTACAGTAATACAAATAACCCGTCAGTATAACCAACTCTATTTGTGGCTATTGACTTGTACACTGAAGAAGAGGTGTTTAGGACCAAAAGGTTGTACTACTACTTCTACTAGTAATGGCCTGTATGTCTTACAAAGATTTAATATGTTTTTGTACCATAATTTCATTCCACCGTGTATTACAGTACATATTTATCAATTAGCCATGAAATAATGTATCTAGCATCAAACCTGGATTTAACCAGAGTTTAATGTCCCGAAGACAATAAAATCCTGATCATACGGATTTCCTAATGAAAGTGGAAACCTGGTTGTCTCTGCTGAATAATGCAGTAGGTAGCACTTCACCTGTTAAAAGTACACCTGGGCACACCTGTAGTCTATGTGTCTAATCAGTGGGCTACACAGGTAGTTACACCAGAATATTTATCAAATCTTACAAATATTCTGTATTAAGGATGTATGCAACCTTGCAATATGTGTTAGAGTTATCTCCCTTTGAGATTGTTTATTGAGCAATATCTAATATTTCAGGCTTATACAATTTAATGTATGTATTTTTTGTATAAAACATTGTGACAACATTGATAAATAATGACTATGAAATTAAAATATTATATCTTACAGGTTTGCTAAAGCGTGCATGGAGCTCTTTTAGAAAGGAAACAGTAATGGCAGAGTGTGGTAACATGTCACCTTAAATAGTTTATAATATCACATTGCTCCTTTTTCATAATTGATTATTGAAAGCCTTTTTGTCCACACAGGCTTAATCCCAGAGAAACACCTAAAATTAATAAACAACTATAAGAGTTACAGGTTAGTGGTCACCGTCGGTAACCCATGAGAAATATCTTAAAGTCACCAACACAGGTAACCCCGGAGAAACATCTGTAAATTGTGCCACCACAGGTAACCATTGAGCAACTTCTTTAAATAGGTTCCTCAGGTAACCCCTATCAAAACATCTGTGAACTGTGTCACAGCAGGTAACCATTGAGAAACTTCTTTAAATGAGTTCCACAGGTAACCCCTATCAAAACATCTGTGAACTGTGTCACAGCAGGTAACCATTGACAAACTTCATTAGATCAGTTCCACAGGTAACCCCTGTCTGAAAAACACCTGTGATCTCATGTAGTCTCCACAGGCCTAGGTTCACCCTTGAGAAACGTTATGCAATGTAGATCTTTCCACAGTTAACACAGTTAAAAAAAGGCGTGCTAAACTCATCCTTGACATGAAACACCTGTATGTAGTTAGCACAATTTAAATTAAGGACAGTCCCAGGTAACAGGTGGTATCATAACACAAAGCCACTATGACACAGCAGATTATCTTAGGTTGTACTTTTATGAATAATGCGGAACAAGAAATCTCCGACCATAAACGAGTTACACATATTACATATCCATTATTATTGTTGGTTTTTTTGCGGGGGATAACTTCTTAACTTTTGTGCACAGAATGTCACATGTTCTCGTATTCGTGTCGCCAATATAAGTCTCGGATTTCAAGCACCTGTGATAATTAAGGCATGTAGCCAATAAATGTATATTATATAACATAATTTGCGATTTTCAGATTAAGTAATACATTTCAAACAAAACCTGTTAATACTTCCTTCCATAACCAGTCCGTAATACAAGTCCGATTGTTTGTCAAAACAATGGCGACATTTTGTATGGATTCAAAACTTCAATACAGCTAACATCAGATGACAAATCGATTCAAAATTTCAGTTTTTTCTCTCCTTCAAAAATCAATTTGGCTAGACAATTTAAGGCATAATGATATACCAACTGTACACGTTGAAACTGTAGAGGTACATTATACAGGCATGGCTGACTTCACTGTGTTACACAACAAAATCAATAAAATTTAAATTTTCTATGTCACAACTACAAATTTAAGACATCTTCTGTCTAGATAAGGGTATTGATTTGGTTTGTAGGACACCAGGCTTGCAGAAACCAATCCATATTTGCCAAAAATAAGTGAGAAACTTATAAAGAGATGGTTTATGATGGTTATGTCAAAACTATACGGCTCCAATACAAAAGGAATCAGAAATGTATCATAACATGGATTGTATCTTTACCAGTGACGTGTAAAGATTTTTTTTTTTTGTGGCAAGAATAAGATGTCAATGTTCTCCACAAGTTTAGATTTTAATATGTACGGCTGTGGGATGGTGATGTGAATTATAAGTAGCGGTCCATTGTTCAGGGTGAACAAAACAAAAACCGAACAAACGTCATCCTTGATCTACATAAATATTGAATCTGTGATATTTCAAAAAATCTTAAAAATAAAAACTTCAACGTTTGTGTTCTGGGACAATATGACACAATTGTTTGATTCGATTATCTGATAGTGTCCATAAGTTATCATGGTCATTTGTCTTCAGACAAATCGGTCACTATCTTTACTACAGAGCCTATAAAATCCCTGTCCCAATGCTGGCACTACACTACAAAACTCCACTGTAATTTTTTGTATGTATATAGTGACCTCCCCTTAATTTCTTTTTGAAGATAACTGTAGTACGATTTAAGGCCTATAGATACATCCATCGACCACGTATCTCAGTTGGTTACAGCGATACATCCATCGACCACGTATCTCAGTTGGTTACAGCGATTTTAAGAATTATGATCCGAGGTCCAGGGTTGGAATCCCCGTCCAGCTGCGTTGTATTGTTTTACACTGACAGAAAGTTGTTTTTTAATTTTTTGTTTTGTTTAGCCCTTCTTTGTTATTTTTTTGTTTTTCTTAAAAGTCCTTCAAGATATGGATTCCTTTTAAAATAAGATTTATCAAAGGTATAGTCATTCTGGACAAAAACAAATTCTAATGGAGAGTTACAGTATTTTGTAGTGGTACAGGGATCCTTAACTAATATTCTGACCATTTTTACAGATACCACAGCTTTGAATGTACTTTTTTATGGTCAGCTGCTTTGAGTTATATTAAATGAGTAAAACTTGCTAAAAGGTATCAGTTAAAGCAAACAAAATCAATCAATGACTTTACTGACGGAAAGTTGTAATATATATTTCATTTGTCCGTCCCAAACGTCAATAAATTTGTCCATTTTATAATCTGTTTTCGATACCCTATAAATAACACTTTGCAATTTGATCTATCGTCAATGTCCCGAAATAAAAGCCAGTTTTACCATGAAATCGTTCCCTAATAAAACCATGATGCACCTTTAATACGATTCTACTTCATTCAACCAGTGTCGCCGAGGTCAGGGATAAATCAAGCCAGTCCTATAAACTACTGGATAATAACTATTAAAACATGATACTGGTAAAAATTGCATTATCTGTTTTATTACCAGTCTTTTCTATTAGTTTTTTTCCCCTTCCTTTGTTTTAAAAATTGGACGTTAAGACTACAAATAGAAAATTTGCTCGTCATTACAAACTAATGGTGCCTCAGTGAAGGGATTTATTTGAAGTGGCTAGACACTCGATCCTCTACCTGCTACCTTCAGCCTCCTTCCCATGATTTACAGCGACTCAGTCCATGAGATTTACGTCGGGACCGTGTCTCCGAGATTTACACAACTCAAGAAAACCGAGATGGAGACAATTGCGGAGGGCTAGTGTTAGACACATCCCACCCCTGATAGATTTAAAATGGCACTGAAACTCTAGCTGGGGAGTGATGGATGAAGCCGGGCAATTAAACAATAAATCATGGCTGAATTTCCGCTCCATTTGGTTCTGACGGAGAAATCATCGACTTGGCCAGAACTCCATATTAAGAGCACTTACGACGCAAATATGAAGCAAGCTCAATATCTTAACTTCATCGTAATATAATTTCTGAAATTCCACTTCACAATATCATCATAGCTTTTTCTGAAATATTGTTTTTCAAAGACAAAAGAAATATGAAGCTGATAACTACAATATTGCTGAAATAATTTTCTCAGACGAACAAGTCCATTTCATATACATTTGTAATATGTGTATCAATTCGTTAAAATTCAATGTTCAAATGATTTTTCACATGTTTATGACTGTTTCAGCTTCAAGGATAGCCTATAATTGCTAAAATTCCATTTTATAATCTAAGGTTGAAGTCTCATCCTTGGGAAACGATTAATTCTATATATTACCTACCAGCTGGTAGAAGAGGCTTAATCTTACAAAATATTCTATGATCTGGCATTATTGAAATGACCTGTGACATGTACCTCGGATCCTGTTCAATTATATGACGCTGAAATCACACATAACAAGAAGTTTCTAATTTAGCGTGCTAGGTAGTTGTACCAGAGAGGATACGATTCCTCAGGATGAAATTATTGTATGACAAGGTCATGAGCTGTGATTTCAAACCAACCTAAGTACTCTCCATTGAAATTGATCCTGGTCTTAACTTCAGCCATATAATCATAGAATTGTTCATCTTGTGATTTGGTATTCATACAGTAAAATAACACAAAAGAATGAATTTTAAATATGTTACATATTCAATAGGTAGGTGGTATTCATTGACAGGTTATCAATAGGTAGGTGGTATTCATTGACAGATTATCAATAGGTAGGTGGTATTCATTGACTGGTTATCAATATAATAAAATATGTATAAACAAAACACAATTATCAGTCATTTTATAATGGTCGTTAAAGTCAGGTGGCCTTTATAGACAGGTTGTTAGAGTGTACTCTGTCTAAACCGGACACTCCTGGTCCACAGACCCTGGTCAGTTTGTAGAGAGTTCCAGTTTGTAGAGGGTTCTTAAGTTTGTACAAAGTCTACTTGTAATACTTTTGCATTGTCTGAACTGAATTCATTGGTTGGTTAAGATGAAAATTGGGATCGAACAGTCGGATTTAGACCATGCATGTAATGTATATAGCAAAACACAAATGAGAATTTTTATAGATACATCTATAGGGGAGGGTCCCTTTTAGACAGGTTTTCATTTAGGCAGGTTTCATATTTGTTATGAAAATGTCCAGTGCAACGAATGAAGTGCTGGCATAAAATATCACCAATCCTTTTTTTCTATTTGTATCTAAACCAAAATCCAGATTGATATTTCATGAAAATGTTTTGAAGCAATTTTATAAACCAAATACATTAAACAGACTATCTCAAACAAACAGATATAGAGGACATCGTTACCATGCCTCCAGTTATGAAATTCATTAAAAGTCAATTTCTTAGGAAAGTAATCAAATAAAACCCTCTATAGATGGAGAACCGTACTCCAAATGATAACTAAAGCTGCCAAATATTTGATTTCCAAAACAAATTTCTATGTAGGGATGTTGTAAACTTATTAATTTAGTTAAGTGATTTCATTGGCTGTGTAGGTTCAACTGATGACAGAGATTTGATCAAACGACAAACATCCCTAACAATCTCGAGTGGACATTAACTAAATAGCACTGTCAGCTTACAGTATATACATAATATAAACGAATATCTTAGATTTAAAACTCAAGTTTTTGGAACTATTAACCTTTAATTACCCTTCAAATAATCTGCAGTGTGTCTAAAATTCATTTACAACAAGCACAAGTATTTGAAATTTGAATACCAATAGGCAAAGTGGAATAAAAGTTAAATCATGGATATAAATTTTGAAGGATGGACAGATGAATGGACAATTATGCTGGACATGACAGATAAATGGATGAAAAAATAATTTAAATTCTTCTTTCTGTCATTATTTGCAATGACAAAATAAATCTTAAAGATGCCAAAACAGTAAAAAACTGGCTTTGAAAATGCAATTGTAGCCACTGAGTAAATTAAAACTAACCAGTCACCCAGTCAACTCAGACTAGCCCACACATCTGTAAGATGTAGATTTTTATGCTCCTAGCTTGCATCAGTTTTGCTCCGGAATATTGCCTCAGATTTTAGAATGTTTGGTGAATTGTAGATTGGTAATATAGATGTGATCCTGTACATAAAGCAGACAAACGCTGATTAGCTCGGGGCTAAGTTGCTAATTCACTTTCTGTGTCGTCTGATAGCCTATCAGGTCGCTAAAACAGAGTGGCCTGCCACGTCCCTTCCAAACAGGTCCCACGACATGGCTGCCAAGTCCGGAGTCACTTTCAACACCGTACGAACAACTGACATTTTTTTTTATTACCAAAGGACATGAAAGCAGGCACAGGTAACAAAAAGAAAAACAATATATCAGTTCCTTGTTAGCCTGTAGAAATTCACATAGTCTCTGTCAATATCTTTCTGTTTAATCTACCTGAAAGTATACTTTGGTCAGGTTGAATGTAACAATCAAAGTAGTTCTTTGATTGGCCTCTGACAAGTTTTGTCACTTCTGCGACCAAATCTTTTTACAGTGAAAGAGAAAACTTCTTTCTAAGGAACGAAAATTCCTTAAAACTTAACCCAATTGCAATACCGATACAATAACAAAAATCTTAACAGTTCCATATAAAAACTGAAAAATATTCTACAAATGTTGCACTTTTGCCCTGATATAATCAGCAACAAAATATTAAAGATCATCTAAATCTATGTACTTCATCTGAAAGCCAAGTTAACCGGTCAGAGCTCATCTAATGACGGGGCACTGAGTTGTCTCCCTTCCTTTTGATTGATGCCAAACAGGAAGTGAGGAAAGTGTCTGGTATTGATTTGATAATTAGTCCAGCTTTGTAACCTCGCACTTGACCAATCATGCGTAACTTCACTTCTTGAAAAGAATCGCTATAATATGTCGCGATTGGGACGGCTTTAGTAGCCAGCCTGTATACAGGAACCTGATGACTATCTCTAATAAATTTCATTAATCCAATGACTTCCCATAGCTCTGAATTGTAAGCCTTCGTTTTGCGTAAACTGGCAAGTTCAAAGACAATGGTGAGTGATGTACTAAGCCACCCCAATCAGGGGATCTAAGAGAAGTGAGCCACCCATCCGTAACCAGAGGTGGCCATCTTTGCCATATCGCTGTAGGTGTCTGATAATCAAAACAAATAAAATCGTCAGCAAAACACACGATTTGTTTCATCAATCGCAGTCATTATGTCATCTTCCGTCAACATACAATATGACGGGCTACACGTCAGTGATCAGGGCCACGTACATGTGAGGCCTTTCGGGGATTTTAATTACGCTGCCTGTTTGAAATACGGAGTGTGACTAGGTTATGTGTCTCTTTACACAGATTTAACGCATTTCCGGGAGTTTTAACGCAAATACCTATGACACACACACACAGCTAAACATCCATATACTGCGATCACATCCAATTTGTCGCATCAGTTCAAACAGTGGAGAGAAAACTAACAGCAACATTGATTTAATGGTTCATTAAAGGAAAATTTTAAGAAATTTACATGTTTGGATATCGTCCAATTAAGAATGACTAATACTGTTCAATATCATCAATTTAAAAACCTTTCATCCCCGATAAGCACTGGGTCTGCGTAAATTATGCATTATTTTCCTATTTAATATTTCCTATTTTTAATAAATTTGAATTGATGTTCTGATAACCTACATACTCATAGCAAAGAAGAGAAAGTGACAATGATTTCTACTTATCAGATCAAAATTCTAAATTCATTTTTTTTTACCGAATTTAAAAAAAAAAAATTCATACAATTTGAAATCATGTCACTTGAATTAACAAGATTTAATACATTAAACTGATTACTTGGGGAACGGGTTCCTCTAATTATTAAAGATTGTGTAAAGTGATTTCTGTGAAAACTAAAGGTTACCAGGGGAACTATGGGTTGCTCAGAGAACTAAAGGTTACTGGATGAATGAAACATTATCATGAAAACTAAAGCTTATATGGGGAGCTAAAAGCTAGTTTTAGATTTAAACTCTAACACTAAAGGTTACCTAGGAAACTAAAAGTTACATGGGTAGCTAAGTGTTGCTCTAAGAACAAAAGAATACCACTAAGATGGACTTCAAAGCATACAATTATAACAGTACATTGTATAAACATGTTCTAAGCTAGATTAAGACTTCCTGGAAAGAAAATATTGAGGGTACTGATGGGGATTAAATAGTTTGGAAATAAAATCAAGACATTGTCCCATCTTATCTTCCAGCCTTAAATTACGATAATAATTAAGTGACAAATGTCATTAACCCTTTCACCCCTATGTAACTTTAGTAGACTCTACCACACATTGGTCTGGATGAGTCCATTATGGTCTACAGTGGTGAAAGAGTTAATTCAGGTGAAAGAAGGATGTGTTTATCATCTTTCAACTTATCACTAATGTTGAATTTCAATTCTTTGATGTCAGTCAAAAAAAAAAATTAAAACTATATTCTTTGATTGCTTCATATACCTTCAGACAAGTGAGAAAAAAACCCAATCTAATCGGATAAATCAATAAAAAAGTGTGTGATCACAGAATCAATTAACATCTCCTTTATAAACAAATCACCATGAAAAATACTTAATTTGGGCATAACAGACCGTTCTGGCTCACAAGCATGACATATACAGCCTAATCAAAGCCAGCATTATTCATATTTAAGCCTTTCCAAAATATACAACCCAATTTATTCATCCATGAAAAAAGATACGAACATGTAAATATATGATGAGGAATAACGGTTTCCGTGTGTTTCAGCCTCCGCCGACAGTTAACATGGAACTATACATAGGCACTGTCAGTCCACCAGTCTCAACGCATTCAGAAATACAGAAACCTTTTTTGCATTAAATATTTATACATTTTTCTCCATTACCGATTCACTTTCATCTTGTTTTATTTGATTCTACTGAGCTGGGTTGGCACACTGGGTTGTGTTGCTGTATAAACATCAAATGTACAGGGAACTATCAGATCTTCAATAATTACACCCATAAATACTCACATCTTTCCCTATCGACCTTTTCTGTTCATTTTATGTCGCAAGTTGAGAAGGTCTTGGAACTCTTCATAGACACTGCATCAAACTGACATACCCTGATCTATAGTATACTCAAACAGCAGAGAATATTACGAGAGAATTATTTTCCACAAACATTTTATTCGAATGTAAGAGTACCCAGAGGGTATTGGTATTTAAGTAGTTACAACGTAAAACGAGGAAGGAATTTTAATTGGCCTACGAGGAATATACCCTTTTGAATAAGATAAATAAATGATGAACTGTTTGTCCTGTGTTATGTGTTAGACCTAATTACTAAATGATTTAATTATTGAAGTGCAAATTTATTAATCTAGATAAACGTTATAAATGACTGGAATGTCTCTTTTCCAGGTAGTGTCCTGACCGTTTTAAGAAAAAGAATTGTGTACAAAAAGTTTGACCCCACCTGACTCAAAGAATGGATGATGATGAACATTTTGATAATCTAGAAACTGATAGCAATATGTTAGTTATCAAAGGTAACATTTGGGGAAAATTGTTCTTTGGCCAAAGAAAATTCAATAAATCAGTACCCATTGGTTTTCTCCAGGTACTCCAGTCTCCTGCATTACGTTTTAGTGCAGGCTTTAAATTAAACTGACAGACCTGGCATACCTGTAAATCCTACTATTTCATACAAATGAATGATAAAATATTGCAACAGAAGTAACTCTAGTTCTCCCCGATAAAAATCACCAGGAAATAAAAAAAGGCCCGAAAAGACAAAAAATTAAGTTGTTTAACAACTTTGATAAAGTGTGGGTACAAAGTCCATTTGATATAATGTAGCCTTCTTTGTTGTCATCTAGCTCTTTCACAGTAAATTTTTAAAGACCAATACACTATAAAGATGTTTTATTTATTTTTGAAATAGGATCCTGAAAAATGTCTTCAATGGTAGAGGTTCGTGATAAATAAACAAGAAACATAATAACGACAGTTTTTCTTCTGTAATTATTGGCATCCTGAGGCAGACTCAGCAGTCAATTGACAAACCTATATATATGGCGAGCACAATATTAACTGTGTAAGCTGCACACGGCCTTGACCCAAATTCTCAGCATCTGAATGGATAGATTAATATTTTACCAAGATTTAAATATTGATTTTTAACCTTTTAGACCTTTTATATAACAATTTTGTGGAAAACTGCCTTTTAAGGCTGCTGAAAAAAAGTCATAAAAGATGATTATACTTTCAGTCTTGTTTTTTTAAAATAAAATGATTCTGCAGGTTTGTATGACTTAGTCGGGTTTAATTGCCTTGTCGCATGCAAATAGAACCTTGAGAGCGATAATTTTTATACAGGGCACCGCGTGATGTGTTCCCTAGTGACCCCTGCTGCCCACGGCAACAGGTTAGGTTATAAGATTTAAAGCGCGGCGCTTCACATATAAACATGTCCTGACCACAAGAGGGTGATAGCATCCTGATTGCTAAATATAAAGTTCGTTTCTTTTTACACAACCCTGTGGACTCTAACCCGCGGGGAACTGCTATCATTCGAACTGTACTGATCTACCTAAAGATTGAGACATAATTAATTCTATAATGTATTGTTTACAAACCATAAATTTGTCTCTAAAAGACTCTTTGCAAATTATCTTTTAACTGTTGCTTTGACGTTACAAGGCTGCACACGTTCACAAATTAAAATGGAGATTTGCCGGCGGGTGTGTGCAGCATCCACAGGGCCCTCTAACAAGCTGTAATGAACGCGACACAAAAGTAAAGCCGAAGTTCTGATTACGAGCCTACTATGATCATCGTCTGTAACCTGTAGTAATGACAAGAAAAGTATGTTGTCAGATCCACGGGGATTTCAGAATTCTCTCTTCCTCTTCAACTTCCCTCGAAGCACTTCTGTTCCTTCCACTTCTCCAAAAGAAAGTTTTAAGATCAGCCAAGCTCCTCAAGTTTCTAGATACGTAAAACTTTATACATAAAACGTACTGCCACTACATAATCAAATTACTAAATAACTAAGTGGTTTGCTACCTAAAACCTTGGGACTCTGAAGAGTTAGGCCCCTTTATCAAAAGTCTTTCAGTGTACAAAGATGACAAATATCCTGCAGAATGATGACAGAAATGAAAAAGAAAAAACTTCTTAGTGTACCACAAATCTAGCAAATGGAAATTTGTTTTCTAGTCTTTTAGGCATGCATCGGGCTTTAATATATAAGGGCAATGTATGCGATGTCCGTATATATTTCCATTGTCATCACAGTACGCGACGAACATGTTCACCAACACCAGCATTTCCGAAATCAGTATATTTGTATTTTTCATCTAATTAAAGCTGAACCTTGTTATTACTAAAGTAAATGTCACATGACGGTTTCTATTTTGGAGTTAAAACTGTTGTTATAGATTAATATAAAAATTGATATAAAATTAGCACCTCATCAATATATTATATATATACACTGTTAAAGATTTTATTGTTGTGAATTATGACATTATGACAACACAATATAAATGTGTCGTGGCTCTGTGTCATGTAATGTAAGGTTACTGGCTTCACTCGGCACAAGTAAAAACGTTATATTTTATGAACGTAAATAAAATTTTACAACGAAATCAAAGTTACTGATTAAACACAAATTAAAAAATAAAAAGTTGTGCCTTTATGTTGTCAGACTGTTTTTGAAAACCTTTACGTTGTAAAAATAGAATTTGAATTCGTGAAATGTCGGCAAGGCTAGGATCATTGCGTATCTGAGACTCGTTGCGGAGCTATGCCAGTAAAACCTTGTTTTATTGCTGCCAAATCTGTACAGGCATGGGAGGAGGTGTGCAAGGAAAGGAAGACGCGCCCATAAATCATGTGATTGAGTAGCACTTCTGTGATAATTTGATCACCATGTGCATTTAACACAAGATGCGCTTCCATACTAGTAACCACACAATTAAAAACTTAACAGTCTCATGAATAACTACCGACACAAACGTCGCACGAGGCGAATGATTTACAGGCGAAAAGTGTGGTCCAAAATATCAGTTTTTGGACAAGTCATTTAATTTTACTAGAAGGAGTGTGAGAATTACTGCAGACGAAATTGACTTCTCTCCGAGGTGACACAGATCCTCCCAGCCAAGGAGACCAGCTTTATTATGACATATTTCATTCCTCGGCACCAAGTCCCGCTTGATGAGAAAGAACGGCCTAACAATGCCCGAGTGTCATGTTCATTTACACAACATTAGTCGCTTAAGACAGCTTGACCATAGTCCTAGTGTGAATGCGGGCACCGGCTTCTGTGCTATACATCAAAGCTTGTCCTAAGAGTCAGTTCCCCTCCCGACAGTTAATGAAAAGGAATACCCTTCAGATGTCTACCCCATACCGTCTCCGAGTGACACCCTCTCTCAATGTCCTATAACCCATATTTCTTTTCTGGTAGAATCGCATTTATCTAATAAAGCCTGTTAATCAACTTTATATCATTGTCTTTGCATGTGTACACGACCTTTACCGCATCCTACGACAATGTTTACTGGGATGATCGACAATATTTACTGGGATGATCAACACACTAACTTCTGTCTTATCTGTGGCAGTGTATACAATAGAACTATCCCATGTAATGAAGCAATCCATTTTGGTGTAAAAGAAAACTCTATCCTACATGATGTTCAATAAGGAAGCGGTAACTATGATGTCACAGTAAAGACAATACTGTATACTGGAAAATGTTCGCTGCAATTTAATTTTCACTCGCCGTAATAAAGGCAAATTTATCATTACAGCGAATATAAGTTTGGTTTATTTGTGTTTTACGTCCTATTAACAGCTATGGTCATTTAAGGATGTGCCAGGTTTTGGTGGTGGAGGAAAGCCGGAGTTCCCGGAGAAAAACCACCGACCTCAGCCAATACCTAGCAACTGCCCCACGTAGGTCTCGAACCCGCGACCCAGTGGTGGAAGGCTAGTGGTAGCAGAATGTCAGACACCTTAACCACTTGGCCACTGCAGACCCATTGCTAATATAAGTAAACAGCATTATGCAAATTAGTAATAAAATGTGAAGGGCAAAATTAACATGGAGCAAAACTTGATTTCATGGGCGAGGGGCGGAAATTTGACTGGGCGAAAAATTCATAAAACATCTAATCTACGACAAGATGCCATAGCCTGGTTTATGTTGTGAGAATTGGTACCTTCAATAATTTGTTTTCAAACAAATTACTGTGAAGTGATCTTTTATCAACCGTGGTCCATATGTCCTAACCAATATTCAAACTATAATGTGTAAAGTAGCCATTGAATAGCTGAAATACTGTCATACTACCTGTCATTTCATTGGTTAAATGTGAAAGATTAACTTAATATTTTGAGGAACGCCAATGGAGATGATTTGAAGTTGTTAAAATTGTTTATCCATTACTTATCCGTACACATGATACCTGTGATCTGTGCTAGAGTTATCTCCCTTCAGGAAATGCTCTCTATAATCATGATTTCATTGGTTTGTGTTAGAGTTATCTCCCTTAAAAAGTTAGATGTGTTCTTTGTGTTAGAGTTATTTTTTTCAGGACACGCTACTCTAATGTTTACTTGATTTGTGTTCCCTTTTGGATACTAACTTAAACATAATGCCTGTGGTTTGTTTTAAGAGAATGACATATACTACCTTACCTACCTATAACATGTATAATCTATACATTGTGTTGGAGTTATCTCCCTTAAGGACATCTGGTAATGTAAAGTTAATATATGTAATTATTTATTGAGTTATCTCCCTTAAGGAAACATGCTACCTTAAACATTATGCCTGTGGTTTGTTTTAAGAGAATGACATACTACCTTACCTACCTATACATTGTGTTGGAGTTATCTCCCTTAAGGACATCTGGTAATGTGTAATTATTTATTGAGTTATCTCCCTTAGGGAAACATGCTACCTTAAACATGCCGTGGTAATACATTTGGTTTGTGTTAGTTACCTGGCCTAAGGATACATGCTATACACTATACATTATATTTGAAAAAATGTTTTAGAGTTATTTCCCTTAACAGTTTTAGAAACAAGCAATGCTTATTAAAATTAGAATTATTTGATTGTTTTCAATTTGTCTATTTTTAAATCACGTTTCATTCAAATTCATCAAAAATTGATCAACCTGGTTCAAATATTATGCTATTTATATAATTTCTTTGGTGTTGAACTCTTTAATAAAGGAGATGAATATTACAGTATGATAGATACATCCTTAAAGATAAGGAAAGCGTCTAGTCTCAAAATTAATGCAGGTTAATCCTGTAAGTCTTTACCACAATAAATTATCCGCGAGCATTTAAACTAAAAGTACCAAATCAATTAGCTTGTCATGTTTATTACAGCAAAATATATATTTTGCAATCTTTTTTACAGTTTCTGACAATATAAGTTCTGTTTTGACATTAAAATTCACAGCTTGGCATATTAAATAGAACACATTCCTTTAATTTACTAAAACAAGCACTTAAACAAATTATTTTTCAATAAAAACCGAGTTCATAAATTTCCCTGGTATGGATTTAGGGCGACAGTGTACAATGTTGGAGGTTAAATGTAGTACGTTACAATACTGACTACTCAGAAAATAATTTTTATTGAAAAATGGTCTAGTTTGAAATCTAAGAAAAATGTATGCCAATTCTGCTGTGTATTTTGTGTGGCATTATACAATGTCAGTTCCCGATTTAGGGAACAAGGGTGGTGCGGGCCACGTTACGATACTAACGGCCTTTAATATCCGTGTCCCAAATACATGTAGTAATTGAAGGGTGTCACTCGACAACACCGTCAAGATCAATCTGGTCCATTATCGGTTATGAAAAGGAGCGAGGTTTGCTGCTTAAAGCACTATCAGATTCAATGCGCTGAAACTTATAAACCATTTAAACTTTTTACGTAAAAAAATAATCAAATCTTACACATATTTATGATTTTTTTTCTCTGCTACATAATGGATTTCACAAAATAAAATTTCATTTAAAAATTTTCTGTTTATACAGTAAGCATGAGCTTATTTCTTACTTCAAGGTTTGATTTTATCACAACAAAGTTTGTACACAGGAACCATATCTTCCCGGTCAATTACAATGACTGAGAAAAGTCATATTGTACAGCCACCCAAATCGTGTATTAACATCTAGAGGGCTGTCATATAGGGCTGATGTAGCCAGGAGAGATACTGTTGGATGGGAGAAGCAGGGTTAGACACTAACTTTTTTGCTTGGTAGTCCACAGGACTAGTTGAATAGATTATTTACTAGT
>JAUMHH010016119.1:0-10893 GCA_032359455.1 Chlamys rubida
ATATGTATTATATGTAGATATGGATATAGAGGCTTTTAGCCTACATCCATAATTTATCCTAATAAATCCTAATAAATTACCTCTCTTTGATGAAGAGCTCCACCTTTTCAGGTATGATAATACTAGGAAGGGAGATAACTAACATGTACAGTTATAATACATTTATTTTTTAATTCACACAATCAAAATACTAGCATTTTATCTACATTAAATCATCAAACCCAGAACATCAAGCACCTAGTCCACCGTTTTTATAGCAAATAACATACAAAGTGTTCACACAGGGCAATTCACAGGGTTATTAACTGTGTACCCACTTAACGACAGGATATTGTGATGCATTAGTTCAAACCACATTGAGGGTTTCACATACATATATACATATATCATAAAACACATGTCATTGGAGTATAAAACACAGTATAACTTACATCTGGGATCCGACGGGGTTTCTGCAATGTTGAAAAACAAATCATCATGTTCAGGGTGTTTCCGTGAGCTTGCTGCAGATTGCAACCTTGAGTCTGTGAACGTGAGTGTGCGTGAATGGATAAAAAGAAGCAGGTAACTAATGATGGTGTCAAGAAAAAAAAAGTTACTACAGAAGAATGGAACCTTTCTCAAACATGTGCCAATATATCTGGACTATTTTACAATGAGGATCATCAAAATTTCAGTTTGTTTACCTTCTGTGTACTCATGGATTTCAATATTTTTCTCCAACATTCGGCACAATTTTCAGCAATGACTACAGTTGGGGTATGATAGATCCCAAAATGAGATTTTGATTTCATACAATATTTCATTTTTGTACTAAAATGTAAAACTAGAAAATTGTACAACTGTAGAATGAGAAAGGTTCCTCTTCTTATCCCAAACTTTGACCTACTATCAACAACGTCTTCTCCTTTAGCACAAGATGTCTTGTTGTCACAAAATTTACAGCAGCTAGCCTCAATATCAAAAATACAGTAAAACCTCGATATAATGCCCTTGTTTAATTTTCCACCTCGTTTATCAACAACATATTCCAACGTCCCTTTTTCTCTGTTTCTCAAGAATTTCTTTCTACATTTCCCTCAGTTTATCGCCAAACCCCTCATAACGCCAAATTGGCTCTGGACAAGTGATGGCAGTATAACGAGGTTTTACTGTAAGCATGTTACTGACTACAGAAGACAATATGTGCTACAGGTAAAGACGATTGACAGGTCTGTGTAATTCTTTGCAAGTCTATCACTTCTAAAGTTAACCAACTACCTAGAATAGTAATAAAAACCAAATTAGACCTGTAACCTTCTACACTAAACCATCAGTTTTTCCAAAGCATGTCAATAATGTTCTTTTTCAAGCAATGATATAATACTACATGTAAGTATTTTTTTATAATTCCTCATTGCATCCTGATTGCTAATCATAAATCATTTATGATACTCTGGGTTAAAATCAGTCCCCAATAACATCAGCATAATAATATGGTGCTCCAGGTTTCCTAACAGAGGTTCTAAAAACTACTTCAGGACTTATTCTTGTTCATATTGTCCTTCTCTTTATCTTGATGTTCAATTATTCCATTGTCACTCAATTGTTTTTCTTTCAATTTTGATGTATTTAATGAATTTAAGTAACATTTATAAAAAAAAATCTAGAGCTGAATAATTGAATTATCAAAGTTGCAGACTGATACCTTATAACAGATATGGAGCTTTTTCTATATAATACCATTTCAACATGAATGTATAAACTTAATAGCAATTATGTTATTTAAATACAACTAACCAGCTAGATATCAACACTAGATACCAAAAATCACAAGAAATCATGGTGACACACCCATAACACTAAATTGTTATATAATTGTGTATTTTCACACACAGACAGTTTTCATGGTTGTAGCTGATATGTGATAAAATTAGTACAGTGAATATTGTAAAGTGCTTTAATTTTATGACTCAAAGTTTTGTTCTGTTCTTCATGGAACATACAATTTGCAGGTTTTAAATTCTGGGTAAAACACCATTGTAGGTATTAAACAATTTACTTGAGAAGGGAAATAAATTTGTAGAGTTTAAATATTTAACTTTTGTCTACACCGCAAATAAGGCAAAAATAAGACCCCTAGAAAATATTTATGAATGTTATTTAGTATTTATTATTTGAAATTATTACTTGGCTTCAAACATTGTATAGGTCAGCAGACCATAAAATTTGTATCAATGAAACAAACTGTAAAACTTTCAGGTTACATAGTAATGCTTTCAATAAAAAATATAAAACTTAATGATTAAAGTCAGGAAGTAAACAATTTGTCAGTTGTCAGATTATTTAAAGGCTGCAAGTTTTACTGTTAATGTCTTGACTATGCATACATTATTGGACACTTATTAGTAGTAACAATATTAGTTACAAAAGTTGCTACTGAATGTTCCTAAAATATAGCCATAGAAAAATGTAAATACTGAGAAAAAGCATTACATAATACAATTTATTCAAATATTGAAAGCAGACCACAGTATTCATGTACATAATGAGTTTCACTGTTTTTAAGTTTGGAATTATTTCTTCACAAACAGGCTATACACATACTAGCATTAATGGGATACCTCCTTTTAAAGGAAACCCTATACATGTATTCTTTGTGTGACTACATACGAAAAATCAATTAAAACCAAGTTCTGTAACAATGAGCTGTATCAAATATCACCTGGTTGGAAGACCAGTCGAACATGCTGTAGGTTTGGTATATATATATATGATAAGTTTAGAAGTGTAGTAATGGATATCCGTGTATTACAATATTATAGTATTATACTTAAAAAAAATTTAACTGTCCAGACAGACTGTCCAAAATCTTGGGTGGTGTGTCGATCATATATATATATTGTAATCTGCCAATTATTTACATATGGGGGATTAAACATCATAAACCTTATTTGTTAGCTGGGCAGAACAAAGCTGAAAGTGAGAGCACCGGGGAGTAAGGTGGGGTTGGTCAGTATTGACAATGTTCTCTTGTTGACTCAGACGTAAAAGTCAGCTACCTGTTTTCATATGCCAAAGGTGTGTAAAGTGTTTGTGCTTTTGTCACACACTTCAAGATAGTGAACAAAGGGTTCAATGTTAATACCGCATAGATCAAATATCTGCAGGACCCTACAATGTCCTAAACCAGGTTTTAAAGCTAATACATATAAAAACTGAACAATGTGTATTCTATACTGTATGACTGCCTACTGGATCTAGTCCAACTGCTTGGTATGCAGTAAGAAGCACCTGTTTCATGGAACTATGTCAGGCAATCACTGAAACGTTCATATATTATTGTTATCTATATTTATGATCAGCTTTCAGGTTGAACAATATATGCCACATGTATATACATTTATATGAATCAATTCATTCAAGAGAAATTTTAACTCAGACTTTTAAATGCACACTTGATCATGATCTTTTCCACTCAACTTTCAATTAATGCAATTTAACAAATTACAAGTTTCTATTGAAAGCAATTTAGTTATTTTTTCGTATTCCTGGCGTGGCTTTGAAAATTTAATAAATGTTCACTAATGAAAGAGGACCTTTTGTATATAGATTTGTATGCTTTATTGGCATAGTAAATTGGACAAACAAAAACGGGTTGATAAATTGAAAGTAATTAGCGGAAGAGATGAAGACCTACCCCATTAAAGTCAATAAAACTTGATGGGTTTAAAGGGCTGCCTTCCTTTTATAAATATGGATCTATTTTGTGTACATTCTAACTTTAAGTATATATGGTTCTCAGAATATCAATACCTTACAGCCATAGATATGTAAATAGATGGATGTGTTGATTTGTACAGGCTGAATATGACAGGCGTGTATATTAAATTCCCACGTACTACCGCGTTACGATTTTCAATGTAAACCTTATCTGTTTACTGATGTGCCTACTAAGTAACCGTATTACTATTGCGGAGAGCCCTACTTAGTTTTAGGAAGGCTCTACTGACATGCTAAGGACCCGGGGTTTGTGACCAATTCTAAACCCGTCTCTAACAAGCACAGCTCCTCCGTATATATATATTGGTGATGTTTATCGTTAACACACGGCTAGTATTTAAATAAACCTGATCACTATCACCCAATCCACCAATATATTTAAACATTTAATCTATACCAAGGCATTGTGCCATTTTGAAAATCTCTAGAATCTAGTCACAGAATTATTTCATATCAACAAACTGAATAGTATTATCAGTCTGTGTTAAAAATAGGATGTTTGAAGACCCTCAACCTATCATGGAAGAGAAGGATATTGGTTGTCTAAGCCTAAGGGAAGGTTTTTCAGTACAACCAATAATTGACTTAGATTGTAGCTAATTCAATGGGTAACCAAAAATAACTTATTTACCATATAAATTAAATTATGACCACTCCATGATCATTCCAAGTAATGTGAAGGTCAGAGCAGATTATCTAGATCTAATTTGTGTGGTCTGTCAATATATCTCTCGGAACGATGAATTTTACATCAAATATATGACATTTTAATGGCTTTAAAAAAATGATAAAATGATTATCAATTAATTGCTTCATTAAATATAAATGTATATGTATTTTGATACCGTAATTTTCCAACTGACAAAAATGATCACATTCAGTTTATAACTTTTTTTAGTCTTCTAAACTTAATTAACATTGAACCTTCATAAGGTAGTTTGAATATGTCACTCAAATTTTAACTACTATAGCAACACAACTATCGATCCTTTATAATGGGACTTTAATTATTATGTTTTGCAATTTATTATGATAACAGGTGGACACAGACAGATAATTGCCTTTATTTTATATCAATGATACGGTAAATATGAAACAATGACACAAGTATGATTAATAAATTATTGCCATTTAATGAATGGTATTTGCTAAATGTACTTTTGTCCACCATTAGAAATCTACAAATTGATTATATAAATTTATGTCTATGTTTTTCCAATGTTATAACAAAAAATTGTCAATTTAATATTAACTGATTTTATATTTAATAGCTAAAGGTAAAACTTAATTTTCCGACCGGTACGTGTAGATTATATTTTATTTTTATTTTTTGTGAATGTTCTTCTGTTCTTGAGAATATTTATTGTCCAAAGACTCCATCAATGACTATCATCCAAGATTATTGCTGACCAATACTCTCCTCAGTCTAAGATATATTATTTAAGAGTAGGCAATCGTACTTTTCTGAAGAATTATTTTTATGACAAATCGTCTTCTGCAAGAGTTAAACAATTTGTTTTACTGATTCGATCATGTCTTTCATTTTATATAAATTCCAGAAGCTAACAGCATACATTGTATATGAAAGCCATTTTGCCCGTTTATCATTAAAATATCCCTGTGTAATTGAAGGTATATATAAAAGACATACGTATCATTGAAAAAAAACTTTAAAAGTGGAAAAAGACGTCTTAATCACTGTATATATATATATATGTATTTCTATCTGCCTTTCAATTTTTTCATGTCTTTTAATAATATATAAAACATTGCACTCTAGCTTGTTTTTTGTTAAGTCAGAATGAGGCTGTCAGAATAAATGCCTATACAATAACTGTTATATAGATACTTGGTATAACTATTCGTTTTGAAGGCAAGGAAAGAATTGATTTCCAATAAACCTTATTTTAATTTCGAGACAAACTAGTATGAGATGAAAAGCATTTCTCTGTAAAGCCTTGCTGTACTGGGTCCTTATTGATTATTCAATAATAAATAATTGTGTTTGTGCAGGTGACCTTCTCCTAGTAGATCAATATTTCTATTTACTCCAATCCCATCTGTCAATAATTGTTTTCCGTGATGTAAATATGACTACCCTAACATCATAACCATTTGGATTCTTGATTAAATTATATTTGTGGATGACAAGTCAGGTGTTCAGAACTTTATTTAGCTATTTGCAAATTGCTTTTTGAGGTAAATATGCAATGAAATGTACTTTACACAATTTCTCAATACATGTATAAATGATACACGTATAAGAAAATGGTAAATTTTAATCAGTACATCAAATCAATTTCAGGTATGAACACCATATACTCATGGGAGTACAATTTCATATTGAAGGTATACTAGCCCAGTAGAAGATTTTGAAATACCTATTCTTAAATTACCTTAGCTGTTGATAGGACATTAAACCCTATACAACCAAAACCAATCTTGCTTAGTTTTACAGCAAATAGACTATTGAAGAATGTAATCCCCAGATTTCTGGCTAGTGGAATTGTACAAACTTATACCCCTTGCTTTTGCTTGATCCACATAAATCCTAGGTTTCCAATGTTAGATCATTCTCCCTACCTCTCTAAATTTTAATATGGCTTCTGGATTGCGATCATTTTGTTAGTTTTAAACAAGCACTGTTCAAATCTGAACTCTGTTTTTTTTTCTTTAAAATATTTTGCAATTTGGAAAGTTTAATTTTTTTTTGTTAAAAGCAGATGCATGTTTTAATTTGTAGGGTTTTAAATCTGTCATATCCTGAAAGGCAATCAATATGCAATATATATTACGCTCTTTATGGAATGTAAATTAGCATGCATTACTGTCAAAATTTACTGGTCTCAGGATTTTCTCAAATCAATAACAGGACCGACAGACATGCAGGTGTCAGTTATTTTTTTAAAATCAGTGTAACATATTTCTATACACTACCAGTAGCTTTTAGAGGAATTCTTTAAAAAATGCCAAGCGATCAAAGTTATTTTTTTTGCATTACAAATTAGTTAATATTGCGCGAATATTCATTAAATGCTTTCCTAGAATACATGACTAATGGACAATAAAGAAATACAAATATTAGATATTTCTATGATGATGCATAATGTAAATGTACAATCATCGTTGAAAATTAAGAATTTTATCAGCAAAAAATGTGTTAGTTCTACCGCAACTGTTAATCTTATAGGCAGTTTAACATGCATGATATACATAGTTGTGAAAAAATGTGTGACAGATATTATGTAGAGATACATATGAGGTAGCGTTGGACATGACTTACTTGAGCGTAGCTGGTCCCTGGAGGCGCGGCCGGTTTTCGACTCTAACCTATTCCTGTTCTGTGAGACAGACATGTTTGACATGCGACTGTCACTCCTCTTCATTGGTTTATCACCACCATCAACTTCATCTTTTATTATTTCTGGAATTGCATTTTTATTACTTGTAGAACAACGTTTGGTTTTTGATTTTCCTTCCAGTTTGTCCACACTACTTCGCCCGGTTACTTTGATTGGGACATCCGTCCCCAGCTCCACACTGTCTTCGTCACTCTGAACCTCCCTCAGAGAAACCAGGTACTGATCCCTTCCCTCTGTCGTCTGCCACTCACGTGGGATAAAAATTACATCATTTGTCAAATCCTTCCATTGTGCCATTAGTTGATACTCTAGACCTCTAGGAATATGACTAGATATGTCATCGTAGAAATACAAATACCTAGATAATTGTTGTAGAATGTTTCCTGAGGAGGCCTTGGTATCCTCAAACAAGAATTTCTGAGATCCCTCGTCATTAGACAAGGAACTGTCTAGGTGGTTTTTTATATGTGTCACAGCACTATTTATGTGAGGAAGTAAACTTTTCTTGCCAAGTCCGTCACCAAACGGATCTTGTTCTGCCTGTTTCTGGGCCTCACGCTCCTTGCTGGCCAAATATGCTGCCACTTTGGGGTTAAGGCGAGCATACTTGAGACTTTCCGGCAGGTCCTCCGGCATCTTCCTGTACCGCCTCCCCGGGGCTTGCTGGTCTGATTGGTCATAGAAAAAGAATTTGCTCCTATCTGCTGCCATTTTGCCAATTGCATCTCCTCCCATCAATAACAGACAAACCTAAAATTTAAAAACATAAGTGTCATACGAAAGATACTTACATTTACTCAGCATCAACCAAAATCAACTGTTTGTTATGAGAATGATGACTACCGGTATATGAACTCATTACTTTTGAGATATGTCATAAACATTACATAGGTAATAGCTGGCTGATACTGGCTATTCCATTTATTGAAATCTAATCTACCCCAAATTTAAGAGGAGATCTGATATTTAAATATCAATTGTCAAAATCAATGAATAAATATAAATATAAGTTTATTGAACTGTATATTGCATGCATATTTTTGCATAATGCACATTATTCAATTTGTCTTCAATTGCGTTCAGATTCACAGGACTAAACATGTCGGCATTCTGAACATGTTATTCAGTTTAACACTTTATATACATGTATTTAAATAATTACAGATACCTGCCTTTCATGTCAAAAACATTACAGTTTCTTACTACTGGTCATTCTGAGAGCAAAATATGCAAAATAGGATTCAAAACATTTTAATAGTGACTATTTACTTGAGTAGTTTGAATACTTTAACGGAAGCTGAAAAATATTGGACAGTTGGAAATTCATCACACCGAGTTATCTTGTTAAGTAATGTTGATCAAGATGCATCATCCATGTAAAATTGAATTGGCTGAATTCTTCCATTCCTTTGATATCCACAAGTACAGCATTGAATATTAGGTTCTACCTTATAAGTCGTTTTCGATAATACTTTTTCTCTCCGGATTAGACTGGGATTTAGATACATACATGTCACACGATAGAGGGGCATGACAGACAGACACTGTACTTCTGGTATATTCTGAAAATCTGAGGGTCTCACAAAATTTACGTGTGAAAAAAATGGTGTGTGTATCTAGACTGCATGTCTAACAACAAGGTAGTAGATACATCCCCTTCCTGAAGGACGTGAAATTTTAGCAGTTTTTGTCCAAATTCACTTATGTTTTATTTCTACGAACAAGATGGTTTAATTGCTACATATTGCCCACTTAATATATATACCATGTGACTGCCAAATCATGTGACTGTTAATTTTGTTCTGGAAACTTGAATCTTGGAAACAACATATATTGTTTTGGCATTTTATTGGTGGACATAACTAATATCCTATCATGCATAATGTTCTATTTCTAGAGTATATTGAAAAAAAATCACAAATCTGATTTTGGGAAAAACAACATCACAAAATCACAACTTTTTTTAAAAATTCAAACTTTTGAAGTTCTATCATTTTGAAACCTTTTTTGTAATGAGTAAGAAAATAAAGCACTCTTTTAATCAGATTATCTTTTCTATAAACCTTCTCTGACTGGGAATTATGAAATTTAAATAACGTTACATGTGGTAGAATTTTGAGAACCTAAAGATATGTCAAATTTCACCCTGCCAAGTAATTGTCTTGCTGAGGTCTTTTTTGGTATGCATAGATTTTTTTTAAAGTTTTCTTGTCAATGTATATGAAATAGTTATTTGGTAACTTACAACACTGACAGTTTTATCATTATGTGAGAAATTTATAGTAATTTTAGTCAGAGTTCAATACAAGATACATTAAAACTGTAAAAAAGGCAGACAGTGCTTAAATTCTCAATATTAATACCTTAGAGAAACTTCATTTTACAAACTATCTGTGGTAATGCTTGCGCTACTGTAACTATATGTGTTAGACTCTATGCCTGCTTTAAGGAAATAAAGTTTCAAACTTTCATTTTCATAACTACAGTACAGTAAACAAACTTCACGATATCTGTAATGATAACTTTATGTTATGTCTACATGATTATTGCATGGAAAATGTCGAAAATATCAAACTTCAATGCAAACAGTAAGCCTAGCTACGTGAAACGAATACAAACATCTGAAGGGGCATGTCACAGACGGTGACCCTCCATATACACGTCTGTGTTCAATGATTCATAGACTATAGAGCGTGTCCGTAGCACACCTGTTTCTCTGTTTTGATTACGGTTTTCTACCTGTTCAACATACAAAAGTTCACGAACGAATATTTAGCAATGTAAGTAATAGTTACCGTTCAATCAGTACGATCCATATCCTTCACTACGACTTATTTATCACAGTTTGCTCCATATTACACGTCCAATCGAAGTACCTGTCGCCTGTGTCCGCCATCTTGTTTACAGCGCCATTACTCGGTCAACTTCGTAACTAGGCAACACAGGACGCTTTGGCTAAGTGTGCCCACTTCTCGATGAGAGAAAGTTAGGAGAGATTGATTTATAGTGTAGATAAAATACTTATAAAATATGGTATGATAAAATAAACTTCACTAGCACGAGACAGTAAAACTAGTATGATTCTGTCTGCTAAAAATAATTCTAGCTGTTTGGATTAGAGATCGAAAGATTATGAGTGACATAACGTTATCATTATGTTATAATGATTATACGTTAGACCACTGTCACAGGCACTGTCTGTAATATTTTAAAAAATGCCGTGTCTTTCCGATTTAGACTACTGACCTGTTGGAAAATACATTATCACGTTACATACATTGTATTTATATCAATAAATAAAACAGTAGATCTATATCTGTCTGAATATAACTATGTTTTTAGTGATCCGCATAGTTAACCATATGGATACAATACCATAGGATAAATAATCGATGCAGGCAGACACTCTGCCTCTATAACCATATCTTAATATACTTTTAACGTATTTAGAAAATATTATTCATTAATTGTCATTTCCTGAGATTTCTTTATGGCCGACCAAATGATTGTAGATCTATTTCAGTTTAATATTTTTCCAATTAGTATCAATTATTTTAAGATTAACGTTGATGTAATAACATAACAATATATATAGTAGTAAATGCCCCATCTCTGTTTTCCTTTAAATCCAGGTTAAACAAACACTGGACAAATCAGCCCAACAAGTTTGAACCAAGTTTTTACTAACTAGCTTGGGGTAACACATACTGGTTTCTCTAATGTCGAGTTTAAATTCAGTATTTTAACCCATGAAACCTTTTAATATCTA
>JAUMHH010016130.1:0-10892 GCA_032359455.1 Chlamys rubida
ATCTCCTTAGTCTATGAGGTTATGTAAGGGTACACTGAAAGAACGGTATACAGGTTTTACGTAGACAATATGTTGACTGTAAATTTAATTCAACAGTTTCTGTTGTACGTTCAAAACATGGTGGAAAGGTCAGATGGTACATGTAAATAGTACATGAACTATACAACGTATTAAAAAGTGCAAAGGAACGATAACTCTAAGGTTCTGGAAAGTACAATTTATCCATGTACGGGCACGTCTCGTCATTTTCATTATTACTATCAGCTGAAAGTAAATTACTTACTAAACCACGCGTGATATTACCATGACAAACATACTTATTTTTCCCATACCTGTTATCGTATATTATTTCTCTTACCTTATTTTGTCGTATAATGTACTCATTGTTGTTTTTTCAAACCTGTTATTTGTTTTACAATTCTCAGAAAATGGTTTATTTTATCATTACTCGTGGGATTCTCTTTTATTTGTCCTGTAGGGATTTCGATGTTCCTATGGGGCGACTTATATCGACCGTATAAGAACGTGCATTGTAACAGCATATCACTGAACATACGACCGGAAGTTGTTCATTTTCCATCTTATATTGAAAATAAAATTTAAGAAATTGAAAATTGAATCATTCCAAATATATAGAAAATGTTTTACGACTTATAAGATGAAAACAGGTAAAATCTCTGTTTATAATTTGATATCTGACTCCAAGTTCAGTTTGTAGTTTGAATATAATGAATGTATTGTACTAGTAAATTTTCGGGTGTTGTGTTATAGAGTATAAGGGGATGATGTTGCACGTGCAAAACAATCATTCTCAAGTGATGTATCAATCGATTTTCTCACACTAATTGATTTATGTGAAACCAACAGTGGATATTGAACCCATTAGAAATGATTTTCAAGTGAATTCAAGTTTTATTTCGGCATTCAAGATGAAATAAATATCTTTTGTCATACATTCAACGGGGAACTTGTGTGTACTGATAGTGACGTAATTAGATTGCCGATGACACGAAGACAATGACGCCAAATGAGTTAACCATTAGGTCTAATTTGTGAACAATTATCAGTAATGTTCACAGGACTTAGATAAAAATCCATGAAAAGTATCACTTGTAAATCATTATGGAAATTGTCGGAGTAATTATTTTATTAAAAATGTTCTTTAAACTAATGGTTTGGGATTGCAGGGTTTCCAAGACTTCTTGGAACATCGTCAGGGTTGAAATTCTCCAGAGAATAACACTGACTTTTAAATCCATAACCATCAGCCTTGAAACGCTATTTTTAGGGCCGGAAATCAGATCTCGCTGGAATTTCCTTAAAAATACGGGAAGAAAAACATTTGAAATTGAATTGCACTTGTGTTAGATTGTGCCGGTTTTAATCAGATGTGTTTTGTTATTGAGTAACGTGTATCTCAGAGAAAAAGTCATCCGAACTCTTGGACGAAAACAAATTTTGTTGTAGCAAGCAACGACACGATACATGTACAAGCAGTGAATCCCGTGCATGTTGATATTCTCTGATAGCTTTAAAGTGACCAAAGTAAAGGTTTTCGCTAACTACAGTCTATTCCTATTGATTTCTAGTCTCAGATATTTCCCCCCATCTACGACTGATGAGCAGTTGTTACATGTACATCTTCGGAGGTTATAATCATTGTCATTAAAAACAATTTTCAATTTTTTTGGCTTACTTGAAAATTACTCAAACAAAATTAAATTAATTGGCAGTAGATGTTTTCTATCTGATTAACAATCGAAATTTTAATGGAAATGTATTTTCTTATCTAAATCTTCATTTCATCAACATTGATTGTAACATATAAGTGTCTGTGTAGCGCTGTAGGGTTGTCTGCAGTCTACCTAGCAATCTAGTTCCAGTACCGAGAGAAGTATTACATGTACAGCGTCCAACTCGCAGTCCAGGAGTACGCTTTGTATAACAGTCAATAGCCGGTACAGTAGTAGTATTATGTAGGCGAAATATATTCCTAACACTGTAATAGTTCAGTACCGGTTCTGTAGTAGGATTAATGTTACCTACGTGTAGCTCTTTAACAGTCCAGAGCCGAAACATTGTAGTAGTAAACTGTTTTATATATACTGTGTCACACAACCGATCAAGCTAAACTTTATATAAAAAATATTCCAAACCCTGCAATTTTTCATACAAAATATGTGTCAAAGAAATTATATCAGATGAGCCTCACTGGAAAGTTGTGGGCATGCCCATATGTTCATTCATAACGATTTATAAAATTTTGAAATATCATTCCTCCTAACAGATCGTATTATAATAGAGATTCATAAGCTAAATGGTCATATCCCCAGAGTCTGCTGGAATACAGGAAGTGTCTACCTTGTATATATTAGAACATTGATCAAAATTAAGCGAGATAGTTCCTGAATTTCAATATTCCTACCACAAAACACCAAACGGATACAGAAGTAGCTCGGTGTTGGGTATCGTACTGTACATTTTATACATGTACCCATCAAACACAACTGCAATTTTCTTTCGGGGAAACCAGTCTAATGTTTCATTTGAATAGGAAGAGTTGGCGCCTAACGATGCATCACACTGTATTTTGCGGTCTATGGATAAGATTGTGCTCAATAACGTTTTGACAGTAGGAAACACATAAAATCCAGCCCGACATAGATTTACCTCTTGGCTATATGGTTGAGGGAAGTTGGTCTTAACGGAAATCCGTTCTGCCCTAGCGTTAGAGTGTGCCATATCAGACGTGTATACGTGTGTTCTTGTATTTCCTGTTGGTGTGTTTGCTATTCTAGTTTATATAATTTACCATTTAATAAGACATATACAGATTAAAAGCCGTACGCCTTGATGTTTTAAGAATTACAGTTTCTCTGTTAAGTATGAAGTAAATACTAATTTGGAAAGAGTTTGAAAATAAATACACGTATAGACAATAATATACCAAGGGTGGTTTAAGATCGGGAAGTGACAATAAATTATTAACATATTACATATTAGGTATAGTATCAACACGGAAAACCATAAAACGACAAAAGGAAATGAAACGCTTTGACACGGTAGCATGATGACGGGAAAAGGGGGATCCTCTGACAATACCTGTGTCAAGAGTATAGAAGGTAAATACATCAAACATGAGTAAAACTAAACTTCCGGCCGTTTAAGTGTTGTATGTCGCTCATGATCCGAGATATATAATCTAGTAATCGGAAACCAGAGAGTCGCGCTTTCAAAAGTGACAAACAAATTAAAATACGATATAACCAAAAGATACACAGAACAGGAAAGGGTGAACATCGCAGAAAAAAAATAGAATAAATAAGAAAGGTGTACCATTTAAAACCTGCACGTGAATGGTTGTGATGTAGCGTTCGGAGGTCCGGCACAAATAGTCCCCGGCGTCTGTCATTTTAGCGCTCCGGAGGTTCAGCACGCTTGTGATAGTCTTTCTAGCAAGGTATAAACTCTTTGTTATCTCTATCCCTTTCAATTCGTCCGAGTCGAGTTTGTCACCGTCCTTGAACCAGTCTATGTCGTGCGGAGCGTAGTAGTCGGTTGCGTTACAACTTAACACAATGGGCTCCCCTTTCTCCACGAACTTTTTCCCAGTTATTTTTATTTCTGCAAAAGATTTCAAATTATAACTAAAAATCGGTTGTGAGAGAAAAATAAAACAAATAAATTGTGGTGAAACATTTGTACTTATAGCAAAGCCAAAATGACCGTATATCGGGCAATATTGATAAATCTATTATAATATGATTAGGTGAAATGTAGCATTTTTTTTAATCAGTATCCCTTTTTGTCGTTGTAACGATTAACTTCTTTTCCAATTGCCGATATACAGTTATTGTTTGTTTTTGTAAAAATATAAACAGTGCTTACACAGAAAGAGCGAGAGACAGAAAGCATTCGGTCAGTGTTAGTTCAGAGTAGACATTCAATCACAGAAGAAAGGAACCAATCCTCGCTGAGAATCGACTAGTGACGATATAAAAATAACCGTTGCACGTTTAAATTGAATTAAGGCCATGCTATTTAAAGTGCTACAGATAATAGATAAGAGAACGGGACAAGTAAGCAGTACAAGCAATTCAAAGGCGAGTCCTACCCGTATAAATATATATATTAGTACATACAGACAACACAAATACCTAACAGTATGTATTACCTGCATTGTATTTCGTCCAATCTGAAACAAATGATGTTAAAATTAGGTAAAACACCTTTCTGTACAAATGAAGCTTTCGTCTATACTATGTATATGCTTTATCATTGTCTTCGTCTTTATATATCATTTCTTTCTTCATTGTCCACGTCATTAGCTAAAACGTTACTCTGTATACGTCGGTGACTGCATCAATGTCATAATCTATGTACACTATTATCCACGTCATTGTCAATGTCACTGTTATATGTATACATGTAGCGTCATTATCTTCCTATTTCACAACATGTCATTATTAGTATCACTGACGTCACATGTAATTATCAATGTCATTAAGTGTACATGTCCTTACTAGCCTCATTGTCTACACATGTCATTGAATGTGTTAAGTTCATCATCAATACCATTGTCTTTATACGTCGTTATTAGCTTACTTGTCTAAACGTGTCATTATGACTGCCATTGCATGTCACTACACATGTCTTGTCAACATCATTATCTTTACATGTGATTATCAACGTCATTGTCTACACATGTCATTGTTAACGTCATTGTCTACACATGCCATTATCAGTATCACTGTTTACACATGTCATTGTTAACGTCATTGTCTACACATGTCATTATTAACGTCATTGTCTACACATGTCATTGTTAACGTCATTGTCTACACATGTCATTATTAACGTCATTGTCTACACATGTCATTATCAGTATCACTGTCTACACATGTTATAATTAATGTCATTGTCTACACGTGTCATTATAAACATCATTGTCTACACGTGTCATTATAAACATCATTGTCTACACGTGTCATTATTAACATCACTGTCTACACATGTCATTATAAACATCATTGTCTACACATGCCATTATCAGTATCACTGTCTACACGTGTCATTATCAACATCATTGTCTACACATGCCATTATCAGTATCACTGTTTACACATGTCATTATTAACGTCATTGTCTACACGTGTCATTATAAACATCATTGTCTACACGTGTCATTATCAACATCATTGTCTACACGTGTCATTATAAACATCATTGTCTACACATGTCATTATAAAAGTCTTTGTTTACACATGTCATTTTCAGTTTCATTGTCCACATGTGGTATTACTAGCTTTATTGCCTACTTTACCATTGCCAAAGGTCAACGTCAAGGTCAACATCGTTTACAAAAAACATTTCTGACCTCACTCATGTCGTTCTCCTACTGATAGCATTAGGAGCATCATGTACACAATAATTGGACTCTTAAATATTGTTTCTTAATACGTTGTGTTAGAAACAGATAAGAAAATTATAATGTGTTATGACAGCCATTCTTGTTCTTGCACATTAAGGTAACTGATAACGACTGTGGTTTGAGACAAAGTATAATTACATTCCAATCAAAATCATTGATTTTAAACAAAGAAGAACGAAATTGAATTGCATAAAAGACATTTTGACATCAAATTAAGCTTTCTAGTCAAACTATTTAAACAAACGAAAGCAATGATGTCACAGTTCGTTTTGATTGCTGATTTAATTATTGCTACATAACCTTATACACTTTCAAACCTAAAGCAGTTTTGTCGTACTAATTAAATACTGCTGATACATATCAAAGTCGACGCAATTTAAACAGCAAATTAACATATGTTTGTCCCTGCGATGCATTTAGCAGCGGTAAGTCCTTTAAAAGAAAGAAACCCGATTCATGATTATATCAAAACTATCCGGTTTAAACCATATCCCTGTGTAGGGATGCCTACATTTTTGTCGTTGTTACTCTCCCCTTGTTTGTAAATGAGGTCAAACAATATCAGTTATCAGCGTTAATGATGTAATTCGACGTCGAAACACATTATCCATTATATGACCTTGGGCTTAAATTTATATGATACGGTTTCGCCTTTTTTCTATCAAAAGGAACATTTGTCCTCGAGGAAAATAGCTGTTACATACATCAGAGGCGCAGGTCAGCGCCAGGGCGATAGTTAGACTTTGTATCACATTACCGACTCAAGGACAGATGTCGATAAGAATCCGTAATCAAGTTCACAAATATGCCAGCACTGAGTGGAATTCGGTTATTCAATTCATATCCATTAAATGCATTTACAATCCGCCGAATATTTCGTTACCGCATGTAACTGACATGGAGTGATGATATCAGGATGACATATGCGTATGAGGCTGTTTGTCGATCTAACAGATCTCTACCGTATGTAGGGCAATGTCACTTCAAGTGATATGATGCAATGTACAGGAATTCACTGTTAAAAATATAGTAACAAAAACTAAGCCGACTCGTAATGCCAATGAGAAGTATTGTCATAACCATACGTCAAATTGAAATCCATATATTAAGCAGGCTGAAATATATTTTTCTCCACAATTTTTTGTTCATCAATTAAAAATGTTTATGTCAATTCAAGTCGCATTTTGTCCCTTTTTTCACGACAAAAAGTGTTTAACCTACCTTGAACGTCTAGCATGAACTGGCGACGTATGCTCCTGTCTTTGGTGCTGACTTGACACTCATAGGGTCCCTCGTCCTCCAAGCTGACATTACGGATGTGCAGGTTCCACTGGTCAAGACGGACTTTGTGTTGTGTACTAAACCTCGCGTCAGAGACGTAAGTATATTCTCCTACAGTCAAAGGGTTTTCTTCTGACGCTCGTCTCCAAACAACCTTAAATCAAAATATAAAGATGAGAAATTAATTACAGGAGAATACAATTATGAATGAAATAACTTTTGCAGATGCTTGATTTGGAGGATACCTGCATTAATTGTCCATAGCTAATGCTTGATTTATAATATCGCACACGAATGATCAAAAATGAGTATAATAAATAAAACCACAAAACTATTTGTGTTTTTTATGAAGATTTATGATTTTTACTTTTTTGTGTTGTTTTGTTTTTTAAGGATTGAAAATAGTTTAAGTTTCTTTATAAATAAAGCGTTGCAGACAAAACGTGGAGAATACGACGTACAGGGCTAATATTAATACAATGTGATACTCGTCCAATTCATGTCGAGGAATTGTAGACTACACCACAAACATGCATGAATACAGTACGAGTCTACTTCAAAGAAGGGGGAGTAGGTTATACCGTTGCATTGGCAAGTAAAGTGTACACATGCATATATGTTCATGTATATAAATAAACATATTTGCAAGCGAAAGATTTTTTTTTATAATACTGTATACAATTTCTTTAAGAAAAGGTTTACGCTAACTGAACAGATTTTCGTTATTGAGTCACTCCCCTCTTTAAATGTTGATTAAATTTCCTCTACTCATGAAAAGCGCATAACGTCTTTGGCGATGGAAATAATCATAACGCTTTCTATATTTTTAAAAATGAAATAAAGCTGAAACTTGGCGGAAAACTGTCAATAAGTGTTCCTGTTTCAAATCCTAAATACAAAAATAAAAAGGCAAACATATATATATATATATATTGTTTGGATGTTGATATTGTAACTGTATACGAAATCTGATAGTTAAATGACAATGCATGTTTACTAATGATCCTAGGGTATTGCGCATTTAGACGCAGTTTATGCTAATCAGTTCATGGAATACCCCTGTGTCATATACATTGGTCTTAAATCGCGTTCATGCACATGTCCAACCATAACAATGGCCCTACTGCTCAACCAGTAAACAATGCCCTGTCATGTTCCCACATAACGAATCTATATGTTAAATCGGCATTTACATTTCTTACTTTTTCATTTTGTTAGGCAGTTAATTTAAATATTTTAATGGGAATTGTATAAATACGTATCGTGTTGAAACATATACACTATTGAAACTCAGAAACTATTCACAGGGATTTTAATTCAATTCTTACATCCTTGAAGGGTTAACATGAGGTTGTGAAAGCCTACAACAAATGCACTGAAGACAATACCTTAGCATTATGTCAGTTGACTATTTATCATTAATCATCAAATATATTACACCTGTTTCAACAACGGGGAAATTTGAAGACGGTACTTATACGGTAATACGATACAAGATAATCATGATAAGAAAAAACTGATCAATACAAATATTGTGCCTACTCCCTATTAAAGTTAATTAGTTTGCAAAGGAATCCCTCTTGTGAGTGAACTGACTTTGTAATACATAGCTATTTAATAGGTTCTACTCTGACACAATGAGGACAACACGACACCGGAGTCGGATCTGCCCATTTTGAGTGCCATTTATTTAGTAATACTAAGTAATAAAACTGAGAAATATCATGCGTTCGAAGTATTTTATCTCTTATGCACTTTGAATATTCCCTTGATTGATTTTAAAATTCTTATATAACCACCAATTGGTCCATAAATGGACGTTTTATAGATTGCTCGTGACCTTATTTCTCTAATACAATAAAAGTACAAACATCCATACTTGTCCTCCCTTTTAAGTTGGACAGATGATTGGTAAATGTACAAGAAAAGAACGACATATTAATAACAGATTACCTTGAGGGATTCCATAAAAGCTGTGGAATGAAGTATTCTAAATTCTATGCCTTGGTTTTAAATCAAAATCAAATTTTCTTTGTCTCCCAATATATAATTGAATATACGCTAGTCTGCATACGTCGGTATTTGCAAAACCGTTAAGACAAATGAACCCCCCTCCGGATGGCGCGCCCGTCAGTTCATACTTATTTCTAACTTTATTTTGTATCAGCTCAAGATCAAATCAGGTTTCTGTGAAACCTTTAACTCTGCTTTGTATGCTTGTATTATCATCATTTCAATATTTTACAAGATGGTTATTTTTATTGAGAACATTTAATTCAAATAATGAGGCACACACCCAGAGGCTTTACTTAAAAAGGCCATTAAATAAAACGAACGTTTAATTACGTATACCAAGGTCATATTTGTATGTGGAACAGGTTCCCGTGTCATATTAAATTATCCGGTTTCTTCCTTATTACCCAAGAGGCCCCTTCAAACCGAGGCAAAGGAAACGTCCGACAGGGTATTCTTCAAAACGAGGCAAAGCATCGTCCGTCAGGATATGTTTCAAACCGATGCAAAGGAAACGTTCACAAGGGAGCGTATAACAGCACACCACAACAAAAGTAACATACACTAGGGCACTGAATAAAACACGACACCTGACTTGGAGCAACAAATCATCTTCTTCTCAGAATCAACACGGGTAGAATAAAGATTGGGGTTAGATTAACTTTACTGCGTGACCTCGACACATCGTAGTTTTTTCCTCGGCAGCAAGTACCGAGGTCTCTAAGAAACCGCTAACACTATCCGTTATCAAATTTACTAAGAAGCTTGAGCATGCGGTTTTCATTCGCTATTTTCTGTTCATCTAACAAACCTAATTGAGGAAACAAAAACGGATGTGTATGATGTCTTTCTATTTGATGAATGTGTTCACCATTCGCGAGGGTTTAAAGTAATTCAATTGAATATGTCACAACTTTAGACTTAGATGGAAAGCAACACGTGACGCGGCCTGAAGATAAATTGAAAGGTAGTCCACTCTGTGCCAATCTATTAGTGTGCGTTACATATAGGAGTGTCAATTCGTCCTTTGGCATTTTCAACATAGCTTTTGCAATTGGATTCCAAACCATGTCTTTTTAACGTTAAGTCTGTGACACATACTTTGTCGCTGGTGCATGTTATCGAAATTGATCAAAATTAGAATTTGGCGGGACACTCCTTCGCATGATTTTCTGAAATTCGATGTTTGGATGTTAATTTGCATTGCATAACTTCCGCCGGACGTAAATAACTTTAAGTGCACTTTTAGGCAAGTCAACTCCAGATGGAGACAGGAACAACGATCCTTCTCACATTTATTAGTTTTAAATTTCATTAGCCAAAAATGAGTTTCCGAACTTACACATGGTACCTGCCTATAATATGTATTAGGGTGAAGTGTTAAAATTCCTGTTCGAACTTGCACTTGAGACACTTAACTTAATTGACAAGGACGCCTGTATCAACTAATTGTTGTTTCAAGCTTCCGGTAAATCCCGTTACAAAGCTCTCTCTCGTTGACTGTCATCGAAAACAAACACAACAGATGGGTGGAACTGAGCCTGTATCATTATACACTTGTTTCATGGTTATTTGGGGAACAGTCAAAACTATCATCCCGAGGTAGGGGGAAACCCTGGGGAACTGTTTGTCCGAGGCCGCTAGGCCGAGGTCAAACAGTTCCACAGGGCTTCCCCGGACCGAGGGATGGTAGTTTTGACTGTTTCCCTAATAGCATTGAAACACTTGTTTTATTACCAAATAGATATTTTAGTATCAATGAGGTCAAATAAACGCTTGAACGGGGCTCTTAAGGGGAGATTTCTTCGCATCGAATTCGCGCCGGATAACAGTTCGCTCTGACCGGGAAAACAGTTTTGACTGTTTCACCCCTACAGCCGACATTGGACAAAAAGCCAGAAACAGTCAAATTGACTAATTGTAATTCATATAGACTATTGGGTAATAACAACAACTGGTTCACCCATTGTCAGTATAATGTATACCTGGTTGAACACTGTGCTGTTTGCGTTCGACATGGTATATCATTGAGGTAGCACTATAACGTCGGCATCAGACATGCGCTATCACAAGGAGGCAAATAAGGAAACTTATTACCCCTTTGAGAAAAATCTAGGAATCTGATTGGTTAAAAACTACAGTGTACCAAACCGCATTCGTAAATCTC
>JAUMHH010016141.1:0-10892 GCA_032359455.1 Chlamys rubida
TATAGAGGTCAATGTATCACCTGTTATAGAGGTCAATGTATCACCTGTTATAGAGGTCAATGTATCACCTGTTATAGAGGTCAATGTATCACCTGTTATAGGGGTCAATGTATCACCTGTTATAGAGGTCAATGTATCACCTGTTATATGGGTTGATCACCTTATAGAAGTCAATGTATCAACTGATAAAAAGGTCAATATCTATTGAGAATATTTTGAAATACCTGTCAGGGCAATTGGATATTTGCCTGGTTAAGGAGGAGGTTTGTATATAACTATTAGGGTTAGAAGTTTTCTCTTTGGGGTGGTGGATCATTTTGTGTTCTTTATGGAACTGAGGGGATCTATCTATCTATATGTTATACTCCACAGAGACCAAAATGGCTTTAATGCGGAGATAGGATAAGGTATTACCTGATATACGTGGAATTGACTCGGAGATTCTTGTGTTTCCCATGACTTAACTCTGCAGAAACCAGCTTTAAGCTCTATAGATATATGAGTTACATTTATTTTCTCCATAAATACATTTGTAATACCTGGAGATGTAAGTTAGAGTTATATGTAAACTGTATAATGTCCTGGTGTCGGGCCTATCATGTCATCATTTTCCTTCATCCCTTAACTCCTTAAGGATCCTCAGGAACTTCCTGTTAATGCCCCCGTAATTTTCTCTGTTTTATATACCAGTTATATTTATCTAACGTTCCTCCCGACTTGGTCTCTCCGACAAGTTTTTCTGTAGTCAATACATCTGTATCCCTGTAATAAAATCTCTAACTATCTTTGCTGACATGGAAATGCATTACACACAAGTACTTTGATAGTATTATGGCATTTGAAAACAAGCATATTGAAGCATGCATGTGCAATTGAGTCATAAAATGAACAAGATTATGTAATAGATTTCATGATTGTATTTTTATATTCTATTTAAAAATCTTCTGCATTTTCTTGGCAAAGGTTCAAATAAAATGTTGCACAGTCCTTCAATTGACATATCAGATATGATATAGAATAAAGAGTAGCTTGTCTGTATCGTTTGAGGTTCACTACAAAGTTGGAGAAGGGGAGGTAAGTCTTACAGGTTTATCTGTTACTGAGAATCATAAGGATGTATTTTACTTACAGTTCCTCTTGTTGATAATATTTTCAGCATCCTAAGGGACAACAAGGACAAGGACTTTCACCCCTAAGTAACTTCAGTAGACTCTACCATGCACTGATATGGATGGGTCCATTATGGTCTACAGTGGTGAAAGGGTTATAATTATAAGTCCCCAGCAGAATCCTATCATAATCATGTAATATTCATTTGTAAAGTAGCACACCTGTGACTGCCTTTATAATTTATAACAAGATGTAGATTTATAATGTGTACATCCAAAATACATTAGTAATACTTGACTGTGTTTGAACTCTGGTTTGCTTGGGTAGGCAAGTGTTGAATTATTTCTGTTCAGATTAATGTTGTGTGCAAGCTCTAAATAGACTTAATTAATTCTATACGAGATGTTGTAAAATTCAAGGCAACATTTGTTGAAAGTTTGGATAGTATGTATTTGTATGTGAAATCAATTAAGATAGAGAAAAATATATATTAGCTTCAGGATGTCAACATGTTCTTTGAAAAATAATTTAATTTAGAATATCTGGATTCATTTTTATATGAAATGATCAGTAACTGCCAAAATTTTATTTAGAATATTACCAGCCCCAGTGAAAAAATAAACCTGCAGAAACAGAGTTACAAATTTTGTGCATTTTATGCTGCATGTACATTTTTATCTACCAACAAGGAAGATGAAGATTTAGCGTTGCTAGCCCTTTGGACTGCAGTCAGAGTCCAACAGGTGCTGTGTGAGGAGATCATCTGACCTGGACCTATTGGCTGTGTGATGCGCTAGTGTTTTATTGTATACAAAAAATACTGCTGTGATGCCCTCCAGTGTTATTTGCTTCTTTGATTACAATCTCTGTGTAAAAACACAAGGGAGTAAAAGAGGTTGGTTGATAGTGGAGTAATTGCTTATCATTGACTTGGCCTTTTATGTGGTCGTTTTATTGGGGGCCACTGTTATAAACACGAGTCAGGTCAGGAGGGCTGGAGGAGTAGTCCATATTCCTCTGTTAATAACAATTGTAACAGGAGATGGAAAAATGCACGCCTAGACTGGGGGTTCGAACCCAGGACCCTCCGAACTCTAAGATGGATGCTCTATTACTTGAGCTACCTAGTCACCGACGATCGACCCAGTTCCACTATACATTCCTCCCTTCTTTGCCCCCGAACACACTACTATTTACAACCCAGGTTTGGGTATCCCCTTTGCAAGCATACACCCAATGCTTGAAACAAGAGTTGGTCACAGGCACCATTGTAACTAGAGATGGAAAAATCCATGTCAGACTGGGGTTTGAACCCAGGACCCTTCGAACTCTAGACGGACACTCTACCAATTGAGCTACCTGGTCACTGATGATCGACCCAGTCCAGTTCCGCTACACAATCTTTCCATTATTCATACATAATGTTAGAAAGTGTCTGTGAATACCTAGCGCAGGGTTAGGGGATGACAACGGAGGACTCATTTCAATCAACTGAGCATATCGAGCTAGACTTATAAAGTGATTCACTTAAAATGTAAATGAATTGGAAATAGTTAATCTGAAAATCCAGTGGATTCATCCTATTTCTAGAAAAATGTTACTTTTGTAGGATTATAATGGGAATATTCGACAATCAGAATTTGTGTTAAATTTAAAGCTAGTGCCCATGATGTACTGGAATCCAGATTTTTAGCAGAAAATAATCCTGATGAACTAGAAGCATAATTTTGTTGAAATATAATATTTTTACAGATATGTTTTAAAATATTGGCTTAAGGGATATAGCAAGTGATCGGAGACCAGGGGCTTTATGCATGACACCATTCTCATGCTCAAACTCAGATTACCTACTCAAACCAAATTTCTTGTTCCAGTGATAAATTAATAAAAAACAGATTCTGTCCATTATTTGAAGAATTTTCGAGACACTTAATCGTTTTTTGGAAACAGTATTTGACTAAAAATCGTTTCCAAAGTTAACACTTGACTTTTTGATAAAGTTACATGATTTAATCCAGTAAAAAGAAAGTTGGTTTGAGCACTGATTCCTTGCTTGAGCATGAGAATACCGGCCCAGGTGTAACCATACCATCCGACTTGTGTGGCCATGTACAGCCTTGTTGTGTTGATAGCTTGTGCTGTTATAATTTATATATCTACACTTCATTAAATAAACAAATGTTCCAATGATTTGACACAGTTTTCATATTTGGACCAGCTGATGAACCCTGTAAGCCACAGATACCTATAAATACATGCTGGGTTAAATTGTGTGTGCCTGATCTATGCATCAGCTGACTCCCATGTATGTGTGTGTAGTGGTACAGGGAAACATCTGTGCTTCTGTGGTGGGAGATACATCTCACATGTATCCTAATTAACGCCCTCTCAAAAAAAAAAAACCCCACTATAGTACACTGATGGATGTTTGTAACATAAACAGTTAATAAGTACAAAACAATAAATTTACCTTTGAAGTGAGATTTCAAATAAACTTTCGATACATAGATTAACCCTTTCACCACTGTAGACCGTAATGGACTCATCCATATCAATGCATGGTAGAGTCTACTAAAGTTACATAGGGGTGAAAGGGTTAAGGGCATCTATTCATTGTCTTAGTGGATGTCAAGTAAAACAGCATTTTTTCATTAATAATAGATAAGTACAAAAAGTGTATACACTCCCTATCAATTTAAAGAAAAAGGGATCCTTTTGAATCCTCTACATCAAATTAATCAGAGTTATTTCATCTGCAATATAGGTATTACAAATATATTCAAACTAATGTACAGTTTAAGAGTACATACTATTTTGAAACTGCATGGCCCTAGCTAGTACCAATATCTTTCTGTTCGTTGTCAGATTCCTGTAAGAAAAACAAAGTTTATAAAACATGACACTAGTACAATGTACCAATACTTTCTTCTTGTTGTGTTATCCCTGTGAGCTAAAAAAAAAGCTCTGAATCGAGACGAGGGGGCTCATAGACTATCTATTATGTATGACCGGGTATCGAACAAAGCATAGCTGAATTGATTTGTCAATTTTATCCTCTTTTTTTATACATGTATAAAGGGTACATATGCTTACAGTGTAACCAAATCAATGACAATTTTATTGCCCCAACTCCTACATATTTTACACCTTTATGGACCTTCACTGATCATTTGTCATATGAAGGTGACAGCCTACATATGGTACTAGTCATCAGAACATCACACATTACATGTCACAGGTTGTGTTATAATGATCCCCCGTACATTGTTTCTACCCAGTTACTCCCCCTTGGAAAATTTGAAAGGTTGGCAAAGTATTGTATTGTTTATTCAACTTGAAGCCTTACGGCTCATAAGCATACACATGCAGCAACATATAATTGATACATCAGTGATATGAAATACCAAATAATTATAACATCATGAATGAAGCATAATCTTGTTCATCGCATATATATATATAGTACCTATAAATGGACAGTATAATTCTTTAAATTATTATAAAGTACATGATAAAAAATTATCGGAAGATGGGGTGCAGCTCTTGTAAAATTACCTCACCTAAGTGTACCATGACTATCGGAAAACAGATGAGATGACAACATTTTCTTAGCATAATAACAACTGGGGCTCAATAAAGAATATGTTAATTACAAAAAAAAACAGGCATACATTTTGTATACAGTGGTGTAGTGAGCAGGTGATGGACAAAACAATATGTGTAAACCTGGAAATAAACAAGTACTCAAATGTTATCAGTCAGGGTGAGAAAAAACACAATAACCTAAGGTTGGAATCTAGACCATTCTAACCAACAAAAGTAATACTATATGTATACCAAAATATAATAAGTTAGTGGATATTCATAGCTTGCTGCTTACAGAGATCATTTGACTAAGGTTCCCTGTTGTAACCCTGTTATTGCATGGTGAAGGAGGGACTATTTTTGGCCCAATTAAGGGAGGGTCAATTATTTCACAGAGCATGGTTGTATAAACATCATTAGTTGAAGAAGACGTCAGATGTTGTGGGTCAAATAAAGGTCAGCAAGATGGAAAAGTGAACTAGTTGTTATTAATCATAAATAAATATTAAAGTATTGGTTTACTTCAAAACTTCAAGATATTGCTTCTGTTTAATTTGGACAAAGTTTTAAAAGCACATTGACAAAATAAAAATATTTTGTTAGAACATCAGTAATGTATGTTGATAGTTCTGATTCTGGTAGTTTGTTGCATGTCTCTGAAGGAGACGTTTTTTCACTATCTTGATTGTTCTAGTCTACTGAGCTGTAAGTTCCAGTTTGCTGGGAAATCCTGTGATGTAATGGTGTTCTTTTAGTTGGAGACTTATTCTTTTAGTCTCCTATTGCTTTAATACAAGTTGTTACATGTCACTCATTTTGTAATGTCTTTGCACTAGTCTACCCAGCTGATCAAATTGATATTGGTATATAGGAAAGTATTCCTGTGATGGAATGGTGTTCTCTCAGTGGAAGTCTTATTCATCCTGTCACCTTTAATGCTGTTACACATTTTGATGTGTCATACACTTCCTACCTAGTTAAAGGGCCTGTCACACCTAACTGATTTGGGTCGCTGGAGCTATACCGGAGCACAAATTTGGCGATTTTCGGGAATCGGTACTAGTACGGCAGTGCAATGGTATCAGATCGCTAAGAACGGTACTACATCATCAGGACATCGTCAGAACATCTGCGAAAAAATTAGCAATGGCAGGCGATGGTAGAAATGTTTGAACATGTCGGAGCGAGCAACGGGACTTCAGCGGGAGTACTCCAGTATGGCTTCGTTAATGTTGGTAGAGCACTGGTAGCGCCCCGTAATGGATCGGCGGCTATCCGGTGGCCTCAATGTATACCGTATTGGTACTGATGTGATACGGTAGTACTACCGAATACCACAGAAGTCAGTACTGATGCACTGCTGATGTACTAACGATGAACTATCGTAACATCGGCAGCGCACCGGTAGCCCTCTGCTATAACTCAGGTTAACGGTGGCACATCAGTGGCACTGAAGTGACAGAAAAATGGTATTCGGTAGCACATCGGCTCTTACATGGGTAGAAAAACAGTATCAGAACTGGAACGCCGATACTACATAGGTATTAGTACGGTAAATTTTGATTTTTTAAGTTTTTCTCGCTAGAGCTCTGCCGATTTTCTTGCCATTGTTAATATTTGCTCCGGTTTAGTCCCAGCGAGGTACATCGGTAGTGTGTGACAGGCCCTTAAGTAAAGTGTGGTGAACAATTCAGCTTAGTAAACAAGACCAAGCTGCCAAGTTTACTGGTACTGTTGTCAAACTGCAGACCTTGAGTCAGGCAGGAGCAGAGGACATGCTATAGGAACACTGCCAAAACACAACTCAGAGGCCATCATCTGGAATGTGGCAAGGAAACGTTAAAAATTAACAAAACCAATGTCTCATTGTTGTAAAATTAACAACACCAATGTCTCATTGTTGTAAAATTAACAACACCAATGTCTCATTGTTGTAAAATTCAAAATTGCTGTATCCATATTCTCTAAACACCATTTGACCAGGTGAAGAATTCATGCCATATGTATCATATATCCATATTGAACAATTTCGGCAAATACATTAGCATACGTATACTTGAAATTGTATTAACTCTCCCCACCACCATCCTTATCCTTCATCCCGAGATGTTCAGGTAATTCAATATTTTCACATAAGTGGTAGACTACTCTCAACAATCATCAGAGTCAACAGGTATAACAGTAACATTACCTTCACATACTGAACGTAGCAACTGCAAAATATTTATATAACCGTCATTTTGTCATTTTAAAAAGCCCACTCTTTCTGCCAAATTTTTCAAGTGTTTTGAACACAAATTACAACAAATAATTATAGTAGTGGAAAGAATAATCTTTTTGAAATAATGAAGTATTTTGTATATTAAAAAGGAGAATTGACGTTCATTTTCAATTTAGTTTCAATGATATTTACCGATGAGGAAGTATATTTGGAGTTACTCCCCTTCAAAGTTTACCCTGCCTTTCCACTTTGGAACTCCTGATACCATCGGTGAAGAAGTTAGAATATTGAGAAATGTGCATTCCATGTTCATCTTGGATTGATAAATATCCCTCACCTTCATATTGACTCCATACTTTTTTGTGGTATATAGTTAATTAAGATCTGCTTTAAGGGGAGATAATTGTGTTTGTATTGGCACTTTGTAGATATACTACAGACAGTTTCGATTGTTTCGTTCCTGTAGATAACACCCGTTCATGATTATTTTTGTTTAAGATTTTGTGGTTTATTAATTGGCTGCAACTCACCATAGGAACAGTCAATGATTATGCTCAGATTTGTAATTGTTTCCAAGTTTTCTACCCTAACAGCATGCTACTTATTGTGTGTCAGTACTAGTAGTTTAGACAGATGACCACACATTCTGAGATAGGAGGAAGCGCTTCATCTGTGGTCTTTTTTACAGTTTGTTTCTGTATGAAAGCTTCATTCTCAGTTGGAAGTTTTTACTGTTTGTTTTGTTTTACTGATGCCTGGCGTATCGGTGTGTATCTGAGATATACAGAAGTGCTCAACAGTGAACCAGTTATGGGACATCTTTAAAAGAAAATATTTATTTTGATTTTGTTACAGATTTACTTGTTTATCAGATGCCTGCCAACAATCTTATTGTTGTACGCAGAATGCTGTGTAGAAAAAACCCACGCAAAGTGACAATTCATTTTTTGCCATTTCTTGATTTTTAAACACAGAAATATTTGGCAAATGAATCTGCTTTGGAATTCAAGGAATCAAAGGATCCTGTTATAAAGACATCCTTCAGTGTTATCAAAGCCAACATCAAAACCAACACAGTCTGCACGTCCAGATAGGAGTCGGTTTGGGGAACACTTCTTTGCTCATTAATCATGGTTTTTAAGTAAACCCAGATTTAATTGAGCTGCACGTTTTATTTTTATAGCTGACTTTGCTTATTGGACATCAAAGTGATGGGACGTTCATTTTGGATTCTACGATTGTTGATTCCAGTTAGTTCAAAGAATCAGTCATCTAATGTCTGTTCTTATATATATGTACAGGTAGATTCTGATGCTTATCGTGTGTTATCTGTCTGATATTTACCGGACTTTGGAACTCTTCAATCTAATTTTTAATACACTTGTACATCTCAGAGTCATTCTTAGATTTATACTGAAAGGCTTGGTTTAACTTATACAACATACTTCAAATTCAAATGAGTTTATTAAAATTTAAAGATTCTTGGATGTACCTTAACCTAATAGTTGAATAAGGAGGAATAATTTTTTCTTTGTGATATTTACTATTGCAAGTTGGTGAAGTCTCGGACAATATTCAAATTCATTAATGAATTAATGACAGCAGACTCTGGAACTCATCAAGAATTGATGGAATTTATATGAGATTTAAATTTAATACGATTTCTACAAGACTTTTTGTATCCTTTGCAGCAAAAGAGTGTTTTTTGTAACTACTATTTGGATTACTCGTGGAAACCTAAGAGGATGTTAAAATTTTAATGACCTCATGATGACAGACTCTATAGAGCAGTCGTGGTGAATCGGACAATGCACCGACAACTTAGCAGCAGAAGTTCTTTAATCTCTGGAAAATTATTAATGACCTTGTGTACGTTTCATTACCTGTTGATGGAATTTAATTGGGTTCTTGTGTAGCATTTATAAATCTTCAGCTTACTGGTCATCTTCAAAGGAACACGAGGTCACTCCGGCCTCTCTAGGTGTTCAATGGTGGACTTGATTGACTTTCATTTAAACAGGAAGCTTGATGTGTTTAGAACAACAATCATCCGAGTTTAGAGTCTTGACGTTGGCAAAATTTTCATTACAAATGTTGAAAACTGACTAAATGTGTGATTAATACACACGTTTCTATGGTGATGAAACAAGACATGGAGTCGAGTATATAAAATGCCATGGAAATGGAAAGTTGCCACTTTGTTTTCTTTCTGGACAGCATGATATATTTCTCTTATTAAGAGAAGAAGATTGGGTTCTAGTTTTGGCCAGGAGCTCTCCAAGTCTATATGTTTTTGAGTTGGGCAGTATTTGACGATATATTATAGTGTTGGAACCCTAGAACTCGGATGTTTCTACAGAAAACATTGAGACTTAGTATATTAGCATAGACTGTTATTGCTTGCCAAAGTTGAAAATCTTGAGATTATACCTATCTCGTGTGTAGGTTCTATGACTAGGTGCACACAGCCTGTGTATAGCAAGGCCTTGTACAACAGATCACTGGAAATTTGCTTGCTTCCTGGGCCTACAAACAGAACACAGACATGAGTCAGAGCGAACTCTTTGGTAAAGTGAGGAAGGTTCTGATATCGGTGAAGATAAGAGTTTGGGATAAGAAGATAAAATTGAGAATTTGTAAAGGAAAAGGTATTTTGACAGCTGGAAATGTAGAGAAGGCTAATGGGAGTATAGGAACGGAGTTGGCCGTGGTGTATTGTGTGAGTATAACTGTTAAAATAACATATTAATGTATTGTTTAGGAGACTGAACTCAATGTGAAGTTGTAACATTGTCTTTAGTATCTTTATAAGTCAAAGTAATTAAGTACACAGATACAAAAAATCAACATAAACCAGACATTTTGTATACAATGTGTTTGTTCCTGTATATATATACTATTTAATGTTAAATTTTAAATTATTTTTGATGTATATTATTTTTCAATTCCAGTGTAGATGCATATTGAAGTTGGGATGAGTTCCAACTGCAACATATCCTATAACAGATGGAATGCTTTGACTTATTTTGTTCTGCATTCCTCATTAAAGATTACGTTTGAAGCAGGAACATACCTATAATATGATTTATTACGGGCCAATCAAAGTCATTGAGATGTTTGAAAACTTGGCAGTAATCGTTTCCTTGTCTACCGTAGTCTAACCCTAATGTTATATAGGATGTACTGTATGATTTCTATAAGTTTTCTATTCCATTATAACTGTTGTAAGGCAAGTATTATCAATGTCTTACAAATCCATGTCATGTACTTTAAAAGAATTTTCTTTCCTTTAATTTGAGAAAATGTTACCTACATATTTCCAAGGTGATGGACCACTTTGTATTGTAATTTGACTAAAACTTGTAGCGAAGTATTCACCACAGTTATAGTAACCTTGACCTTGATAAAATGCACCATAGATGTACTTAATCGATGAAGTTTATAACCATGAAAAAACTTAAATGATGTAGAAGCCTGTTTCACTGTGTTTCAGAGTTTGTAAATTGTGAACAAAAACGTGTCTATTTAGAACAAAATATTCTGTCTGTATCATACAGTGAATGTATCATACAGTGAAATCTGTCTTTAGCAAATACAACTGGGGTTAATATTTCTGATGAAAGTTCTTAAGTTGGGGCCGAAACAGGTCATATTATTGATATAATTTCTTTGATGCATTAATTAGAATAACTTATACATGTATATTTGTTTTGCTTCCTTATATATGGGACAACATTATTGTGAACGTGATTTACATGTGATTAACACCGCATGTTTCTGATCATAATGGAAACCACATTCGTATATATACACAGTCACACTAATAATATGTGACAGATTTTAATTGTCCATAGGATCAGCGCTAGAGGGAATTTCCCTTTAACTCCGTCAGTAGCACCGCAGACTGGGAAGCTTGGGGTTGTCAGTTCGATCCCCGGCAGACTGGGAAGCTTGGGGTTGTCAGTTCGATCCCCGG
>JAUMHH010016152.1:0-10890 GCA_032359455.1 Chlamys rubida
ATTTGTCCCTGTAACCTTGTAAGTAGCTCGAGGTCATTTTCCTTCTCAAACTTTGTTGGCTCTATCCCAAGCAGCTACCAGCCGAATCTTATGAATCCATGCGTTTTAGTTCTTCAGAACAAGTCGTTTGAAGTGTTGGTGACCACTGTGACCTTTATTGTAGGTCGAGGTCATTTTCATTCGCATACTTTGGTGAGCTCTATCCCAATAGGCCACCAGCAAAATACTATGATTCTATGAGTTTCGATTATTCTTCAGAAGTCATTTGATGTTTTGTACATATTTGACCCCTGTGACCTTAAAAGTAGGTAAATGTCATTTTCGTTCTCAAAATTCGTCGACCTCAATCCAAAGAAGATACCAGCCAAATATTAAGATTATATATCTTTCATTTCTTCAGAAGAAGTCGTTTAAATTGTTTGAGATATTTGAACCCTGTGACCTTGAAGGTAGGTCAAGGTTATTTTCGTTCTCAAAATTTGTTGGGCTCTACCAACAGAAGCTATCAGCCAGATATGAAGATTCTATACCTTTCAGTTCTCCAAAAGTCGTTTAAAGCGTTTGACATATTTCACTCCAGTGACCTTGAAAGTAAGTCAAACCCAATTTCATTCTCAAACTTTGTTTAGCTTTTACCAACAAAGCTTTTAGCCAAATATCATAGCTCTAGGCCTGTCCATTCTGCAGAAAAAAGTCGTTTAAAGGAAAAGTTGACGGACGACGACGAACGGACGACGGACGTTGCACCATGACATAAGCTCACCTGCCCTTCGGGTAAGTGAGCTAAAAATCAAGTTTATATGTTTAAACACGAAACCGTATATATTGTTAAGCCATTCCTCAAATTACACCAACCACGATCCCATAACTGCATATACATTGAAGAAACCAAAATCGATCTGCTGCCCCCTCCCTTATTGCAACATTTGGGATCTTTTGTGTTTTCTCTCTACTTCCTAACAAACTTTCCTTGTCTAGTGCCTTGCTTGAGGATACCTCAATTGTGGTTTTATTGTTGTACGTTCGCCCAAATGAGATCACACTTGGAGGCACTTCATACAGAGACACGTCAGTAACCTTATCTGTTGATAGGGCGTTAAACTGTATCCAAAACAAACCAGTATCAACTTGGTATACTGACGGCAAGAATTACTGATAACGATTCATTGTTTACCGAGATGAAAATATAACATTGTGTTCTTTTGTCTCATACTTAGCATGAATTGATGGAAAGTGCATGCAGTAAATATGACCTGAATCACAGGAGCTGTCCTCTGCGTACTCTTACAGAGGCAGAAAAGAGGTAAAATAAGTCCTATATTTTTTATCAGTTTCTTTTCTTTTTTCCCGTAGTTTTATTTGAAGTTTTTGAATGTATACAGGTAGTATTGGGCAATTTGTTTTTATTTTGATCGTCAAACAGTAAGGAGATAACTTGAACAGTGATATGATTTGTAACAAATTTCAGCTGAGCCGGATACATATTTTCCAAATCGCCCAAAACATCTGGATACATACATGAATGCATTAATAACTATGCTTTCCTTTCTTTAGTATGAACTTCCTGAAGATCAATGTCTTCTACGAAGATCTCAACTACCAATATTTGTCTGAGGAACCAGAGTACGAGGTAAACATTCTGTCGTATTGATGACTTGTGGTAAACAATTATTATTATCAATGCTTAACGGCCCATCATCAACACAGGATAGGTCATTAGGGCCAACAAATGGTCGACAAAAACAAATGCTAAATAAAAACATCAAACCAAACTTAAAGGTAACAGACAAACGTCAAATTGAATAGCGAATGTGACTATGGTGACTCAAATGTTATTAAAAAGACCAACAGCTTTCAGATAGCCTTACATTGAAGAGACAGTTAAAGAAAGTATTAGTATTCGGATTGTTATCATAAAGATGCACCATGATGTAATTAAATAATTTTATGATTATGTCGTTTGATCAATCGGCAAATGGTCACTCATGTTTTGAATTGAACCAGTTCTATGACAGCTAATCTTTCAGGTTGGTAAAGGAACTATATGTAGCACATTGTATATTGAGTAAGGGGCCTATACCTTTCTACGTAAGGAAAAACATTCGACATGTCTGATAAAAAAAAACCTAGTATCAAAGTTGTTTTTGACTATAAGGTCAGGACTAATTACAAATACATTTTGAGAACAACACTTATTGAATTTGGCATAATTGAATTCGGAAAAATGGGCAAATGTCGATTTAAAAAATGCATCACCTCACAAGGACAAAATCTGAACTCAAAGAATGATGAACTTTAAAACTGCCTATTTGCGCATTGTGATCGGTTTTGAAAAATCTATGTCTTCAATTTGGCATTTGTTTTTATTTTATTTTCATTCGAATCTATATCATTCCTCACGTTAGTTTTGAAATCTTCGTCGAATAGACTAGCCATATTTCACTCTCAAGAGGTGCGTGTGTACATATACACTGTATATTACAAGCCCGGTTAGTGTATCTACCACTTGAATTGTGTCTGGTTTGCATTCTTATTCTGATATGGAAACATATTTCATAACGTAAGTTTCTTCGTATTGCCCGCGGGCTATACGTTTATTTGACCTTGACAAATGCCCTCTGTGGGCTATTTGTTCAAGCGGCCAATGTGACAAAATGATTAAAAAAGCTGTGAAAAGACCAAAATCTTCAAGTTCATCAAACGTATGCACCAAAGCTGACTCATATAACATTACTGTATTAGATCGTACAGATAGGAGGCACGGTAGTCTAGTGATAGGACGCCGGGCTCGTGACCGAATTGAACGGTATATAAGAACCTCGAATTATTATTATTATTATCGTCGATGTGAAGTACTAAGAGTCGCCTTGGCTGTTTACATCAGAATATTGAATGGAACGATAGGTATATCAAAGGCATATAAAGTAAAACAATTCAACTAAATCTGTATTAAAAGCATCGATTACTTGCATTGTTACATAATAATTATCCAGACAAGCGCAGGTGCGAGTTTTATGTACCTGACGTCGTTAGAAGTGAACCTGAAAATTATTGCGTATAACAGCTTTTACGTAGGGGATAACTCGCGGGCTATCGATCGGGGCAAGCAATCTACAGACTTTTTTCTTTTAAACATGATATTTTCATTTGTACGGACAGTATAACGGAGAGGGCAATGGGCAAGAAATAACCGTAATATTATCAGGGAAGATCTAACATCATACTATAAGGCATGAACTTTATCGATAAGCTATAACGCTACAAATGGGGAATGCTAAAACTGGTCAACGGAAACAAATGTTTTTGCACTTTCCCTCTGTAACCCCCATGAAGTATATCTCATTTTCACTGAAACTGCTTTTCAGTATCATGCGAGAATATTTGGCAGTATATGTGGTAAGGAAGCAACAACAACCGAACTGTGTTGTAACGAAATGACAAGCCACTTTGATAATAGCAGACGCTTGAATAATACATAGGCCATGTTGAGGCCCATAACTTTTCATCAGCGTCACATAAACCCCCAAAAGGTCTAATTCCCTGGCTGCGATAGTTATTGGTTACCTTACCGCATCTGGTCAAAATACCTTATTCTTTTAATGTGCTCTTTCATGAATAAACTATCACATACCAACTCCATTAGGATGTGAAGCTAGTATTATAATACTGCAATTTCATACTCGAGAAATTACTGTAGTCTCGTCAAGCATAGCATTCAGTAGATCTGTTGCGTCTCTTATAGCAAGTACTGAAGATTTTGTTTGTACTGGCAGTAACGTCATAGTGACAAGACAACACAATCAATGTATCTTAATATGAAATCCAGTATTATTATAATAGAAATTTAGACCAAAGAGATGTGATGCTTTGTTTGATTGTTTAAGGTTTAACATCCTCTCAACAGCCATGGTCATATGTGAACGGGTACCTTGTTAGCTCTGACTGGAATGCATTTTGGTCTATTGAAATACCGTTTAACCACTCATAAAAAATGTTAGCGAACGCAATATGTTATTTACAAAATATATTTAATATCATCATCAGTTTAGCTTTAAATAAGAAGTGTGATCTTTAAATAAGTGATATCCTATTTGACTACAATGAATGGCTTCGCGAAACTCGTGCAATAGTTAGCGCATGAAGGCTAGCTGTTGGTTGTATAGGAAACGTGTTTTTGGCAGCATAAAGGTCATATTTATTAGCCTCCTGCGGCAATTATAGAAGGTTACTACCATCTTTTATGATGAAATAAAAATATTTTGTGATGGCAAATTGCCAAAACGCTACTTTCAGACGTCTGAACGTCTTAGCCGTTGGGAATGATCCAGATATTGAACATTTTATGGACTGACCCAATCAATAGTTATTGACACCTATAAAAGTTGGGAGCATGTGTTTAGCTAAAGTACAACTAAACTACATTAAGCCGATATCTTGTCTGTTATATAATTTGGAGATTAATTAATCTATGACATTACTCTTCATTAGGAATTGTGCTGAACGCGTTACAAGGGTAGTATATAGGGTGGTTTATCAATGTAAATGGTTACACATGTGATTTGATCAATTGAATTGTTCGTAAAATCATATATTAACGGTGAACTTTGACGGCTTAACTTGTTTTCTTTATAAATTGCTAGTGTCACCGTTTGTTCACATCTATTTCTCCTGCACACAATATGAATGACACGACGACGTAGATCCCTTTCAAATTTATTTAATTTTGGTCTGTCTTTATTTGGTTTAACAGCTAAGGTAATTTAAAGACATGCCTCAACGTGAGTAATATATGCGTGCAACAGCGCAGACTTTAAAATGTTATCTGATTGAAATTTCAAGCCGAAGGCATTCAACACAGTATTCCTTCCAGTCACATTATACTGACAACGTGTTGCGATTACATCAAAACTAAACCAAAAGGACTGAATGTCTCTAAACTGCCGATATGTAAATACTTACTGTTCCGTGTGGCTATTATTTCCATTGTGTTGTACTAATGGACCGAGACAATGCATATCTAAGAGATAAGACAAAAAATATCCAAAACGTGGGGGTACTACTCCTTATAACGTTTAACATTCAGAACTACAACACGTCATTAATTTTTCAAACTTGTATTTCATGTAAACTGTGCTAGAACAAATTCTGGTTTCAAGGTTATCGTCCACCAGTCATCTCCTTGGTGACATTAATAATCATTAAAACAACGACGTAAGAAAGCACTCTTTTAAAAATTTACTAAGTCGATGTAGAAGGCCAATTTGTTAATGAATTTAATTATCTTTGCCCCCTCTCTTAAATGTCTAGAATTGTGTGTGGAACAGGGAATCGATATTATAAGGACAAAATAATACCACGTTTATCGTATTTTACTCCATAGTGAAGGGCTATGGGTTTGAAGAATGGATATTAAGAAAAGAAGAAAGATCTGGTTTGAGGAAAGAAAAGACTTGCTGTATTTCGCTGCATGTGTATCATAATTAAAAAAACTGATATGGGGCCCCTTGATATACCGCCCTATCTCAACACATCTCTCTCTCTCTCTTTGTTGGAGTTTCCCTAGAAACTTGTCTTCATTTGAACCTTGCTGTTGCGAGATCCTGACAATAAACAGATGTGTTGAACCCTCTGTGACCGTGACAAACGCATTGCTGTTCTGGAGGTGCAATCCAACTTTAACAACTCACCAACCTATCAACGCAAACACTTCTATAATTAACCAGTTAACTATCGATGTGTCAAAACCAGATGACGTCATATCATTAGCTCCTTCACACGTCAACATACAGTAACATGATATCTGTGTGATTAAAAAACAGGCAGATATAACAATTGTTTTTCGTCATCATTTTCCAAATCTCGGTTCTCTACTCAATAAGTCAAGACAGCATATAGGTTTCAGATTACTAACAATGTACGGCAATTATAGTTTAGCCTACACAATCCGGTGGAATATTCAAAAGCATGTTAATCATTTTCAACCCTTGACGGGTTTCGAGCAACAACATTAAGATTTACAGGAAATCAATAATGTAAAATTTGTAAACATAAATTGTTTTGAAGTAGTTTGGTATAATCATTATCTGTGTTCTCTGGTGAACAAGATTGTCAAGAACCTCTTGCATGTCAGTGTTTGCTAGTATCTTACACTTACACATTTTAACAGCTTTGGTTATTTAAGGACGAGTCGGGTTTTAGTGGCAGAAGAAAACGGGAGTACTATGAGAAAAACTATCAATAGATTGCCCGTCCTTTTTTGCTACATACAAACTAAAATACACAATGAATACCTGATTCTCTTTCAACATCAGGTACATTTACATAAACCTCTCTCCTGTACTCATCTGGTTATGTATCATTGTAAGTAAGCAATGCTTTCGAATTTTAATTCAATGGTAAGTTTATCCTTTGTATATCCTTGATATACTTGTATGTATAGTGCCATTCACGAATATGGTCTAAGCAGCCTTAATAACTCCTTCTACTTCTGCAAGTACTCCATAAAGACGTTCTAAGACAGAGCCGGCAATTCGAATACACTTTTCATGCATACGTTCGATGATAAAACCTTATAACTTCTACGACTTTGCTCTTTATTTTTTTTATTTTTTTTAATGGAAGATGTAAGTAATTTTTGATTCTAAAGATATGGCATAGCCCGCAATTTTTATAGCATCATGACATGACATCATGACATTTTTGTATATATTGCCTAGGCAATATACAAAAAAATGTCATGATGTCATGTCATTGAATTGTCCGAGATGGCATTATTGAAGTTGAAAAACGTATAGCCTGTAGGTAATACACAAGAAGTTACTGTATATGACATTATAGGTTGCAACAATACAAATTTAAAGGACGTGCTACGATGATAATTACGCCATTTTTAACGTTCAATTTGTTTTTAAAGTAGCATACTAGTCGCTGTTGCTTATTCTCTACAACCTATTTTCAACATCCTATTGACAGGTTCTTGATTGTTTCATTTAAATAAATACTTAACCAACATCAAATGTCGTCGTATGAACGTTGCCATTGAGAGGACGGTAAACCCTTACAGACCAAAACCATGGGTAAGATAACTCAATAATATTTGGATTGTCATCGAATCGTGATTTCCTATCATTCGAAAAAGTGGTTAACCCGTTTTCAGAATAATGTAACCGGGTAGAATAATTTGCTGGATGCCTTCGGTATGGTATTTTAGTGATGTAGCACTGTAAAGTCGGTTTCAGATCTGTGCTATCTTAATGAAGCATTTACACCAACATACCCTGCATCCAGCACACATACACACATTAACCCATACAATACACACATGGAGCCACGTGCACCAATGACCGTACAGGCAACTGTAGTTGTTCACGGAATAGCCTATTAAAAGTAAAACACAGTCTATCATGATTTAAACCATATTTACTGCGACCGTTGACGACCTGAACATTGTCTTGAGATACGTCATGGCTGCTAGCACATGTGATGCGGGATACTCTTACTTTTCCTTACTAAATCGTTTCCTTAATTCCTGTTATGTTCTCTTCGTTACAAAGTTTAATTCAGAATTTGTGTTACACTGTTATATCTATATATATATACATACCTTTTACTCCAATCATAGCAGTCATTTGAACATGTAATTTCCACGTGCGTGTATATGCAATTATCGCCCGCGCATGTAATTATTTTACAGCGTGTAATCATACGACTGTGTGACATGAGGATACATCAATGGAAACTCGTTACATAAGATCCTTTGTTAAATTGAATACATTAATATTCCTTTCAAATGGAACAACGTAGCTTAATATGTTACTTTTATACAGACCGGATTAAGTAAAAACTTGTTTCCAAAGCACGCATTTTGTAGTCATAGATATAAAGATATTTCGTTATAAATGACAACGATGTTTGATTTAACGAGAGTACGCGAAATATTCATTTATAGAAGGGGAAACGTGTAGAGGAGAAACACATTTAAAGAACTAAGTACTGCCAAACACGCCAGGTTTAACGGTCGCCCGGGATTTTACATAAAGTGCATACCTAACTCTTTACACGCTACGCCATATTGTAAGGTATCACGATATCTTAGAAGTCCTAAATTCAGTTGATTAAATGTAAGATATCAAAACACTTTGATAAAATTAGAATTTATGGTTTTGTTTAAATTCACCGTCGACATGGATACTGTAGTTTTTTTCTCTCCAAACAACAAGTGGACGCCACACTTAGGAAATTGCAATTCGTTTTCTTTAATCAAGACGTTGTTAGAAACCGCACATCTTGCTAGCAGGATTCACACTTGCCTTGAATTGATTTAATTATTTTCCTCGACACTTTGCAGTACGGTTGGTGAGCTATATTTGAACACGGTAACATTTTGTAACAGAATCGTGCTTGCTAATGACTGGCTGTTGTCTGTGTTTGTCTCTCCGTACAGGAGCAGACTTCAATCAATGTTTGGGTTGTGCTCCGTTTGGATAGCAATTACCACCATAGTTTCAAGCCCGGCAGTAGGATACATTTACACTGTCTGTACAAGATTTATGAAAGCTTAGAGTTTAGATGTTGTCATTGTGGATGTGAACATATTGGTATATTTGTTTTTGCCGGGAATATTCTATCACAAGGGCCGCCAGGCCATCGCAGCTGTTGTCCTCACGGTTATATTGTTTCTCTTTGTCGCATTTGTCACAGAAACAGATTGCTTGTCGAGTTATACACCCTCTCATAATGTCAATGCAGTTAAAAAATATGTCTTTAACATTCACACACATCATTAGACTAATATAATCTCTGTTTATTTTACAATAATTTTGAAACATATCTTTCTAACTTATATTACTAATTCTTGTTTGTCGGGAGGGAAGTTCCGGAGCGTGGTAATATGGGAGGAAATCAGAGTACCCTTAGAATTCCCACGTGGTCGGGCAGGAGATCCAATAACTTTACATGTCCGATCCAGGAATAGAACACCTGCCGCCCTGGTGAAACGCGAGCGCGGTTTTCTCTGCGCCACCAACAATAGGAAACCGTCACGATTCTAGTAGTGTTACATTTGACAATGACCATTGCTTCTTATTTCCAATTTCAAAACCTGCTAATTCAGTAAAATAATGAGTTCTTTTTCACCGTAAAACCTATTTCTACGGTGAAAATGGGAGCTTTTTGTGCTATTACGCAGGTTTTCTACAATGTTGACGTCACAATTCGCTGATATGGCACTGGATAAATCAAAACTGTTTTTCTTAAACGTTAATAGTAGCGGGCGGAAACTTTGAATTATAACAAGGTTATCCCATCTAAATATTAAGATTTTATACAGTCGGAAGTGCATCAACGCGCCCCTTCCATATATAATTAGGGAAACACAATTTGCAACATAAGAACAATCAGTACGCGCGATCCCAAATCTGAATATGAAGTAGGTTGTCTCTTAAATATCTAATTCTTCAAATACCTCCGTGATAGTACTTTTAAAATGCTGTATACACTATTACTATTTATGGAATCAATATGTATATATATTTCAGCTAATGAACTTGCTGTCTGATATCGGTGGATCACTTGGCCTGTTCCTTGGAGCGTCTGCCCTGAGCATAGGCGAGGTGTTTGAACTACTGGTTGAACTGTCCTGCTACTTTGTTCAGAAAAGACGCAACCATTGACTGATCAATACGAAAAATAATGCAACATATCAGCCTGTATGAATGATGCAGTTATGATATGTTTAGATAAAGTGTATTAAAAATGTCGAAGGTGGTATATCATGAATGATTTTAATATTTGTATATAATCTTGCTGTGATGAAGTAGAATTTAACCCATTGTATTGTACAAGTAACTATAAGACGACGTCATAGATTTCACTGTGACTGTTTTATTTAATATTTTCTTTTAAATTTCGATACGAATATACAACTTGAGCTTGTTTACGATCCTTACATATATAAAAGGACATCGACAACGATGAAAACGCCAACTTGATGAACAATTAATAAAATATGTCTTTTTATGTTGACAAAACATTGACTGTATAATGCATTATATAAACGTGACTATATCTACATGTGAAAGTTAATCAAACTTATTTCTTTTTTATTTCCATTTACAAAATCAAGGAGTCTTTTGGTCGATCATTTGTAATGTATTTTGGAAATACATTTTATATAACCAGATGGAGAATTGAAACGCATATATGGGGCGTTAAGTACATGTACGAAACTACCATTTTAATGGCTTTGGTATGTCCCGGTCGGGGACAGAACGTTCAACACGGAGGCTAATGCGAGGTATCGAACTGGAACGTGCTATGAAACAATAAGGTTGCCAGATATAACATAAATGGTTTTGAAGGTGAGGCCTTGAAAACCTAGGAATAAGTGATTTTTGTGTAATTTTTCCAATATAAAAGGAAAAAATATTGAGAATTAGATGATCTCAATAGGGTTAAACACAACTTTTAACTTGAAATTATCATTATTATTAAATGATCAACGGCCCATCAACACAGGATAGGTCATTAGAGGTAAAATGTTCACACTTTACTATTTGTTTCTATGGTAACAGAGAAGACGCATATCCTTTTGTATTTCTAAGTATATGTTTAGAAAAGATACATGAAAAATGATAAATTCCTTAAATTACCTCATCTGCTAATATAATGCTTAACTCAATAAACTAAACCTGTAGGACAGCAAAAGCCTACACGTGTGAAACGTCTACAAACTACCAATGTGTATTCTGTGTACATGTGTTCTGATGGTCAAATGATCTGCGATGGAGACAAAAAGGCTTGGTTTGGTTTAACTTTGTTTAACGTCCTATTAACAGCTAAGGTCATTTAAGGACGTGCTTCCATGTGTGTAGTGTATGCGTGCTTGCGTGT
>JAUMHH010016163.1:0-10890 GCA_032359455.1 Chlamys rubida
CAGTTAAAGTATGGGGTTGAGTGATATAGCAAGTTTCTGGTGTCCCTTGACCATGCCTATTTCCCTCGGCTTCGCCTTGGGAAATAGACCTGATCTCGGGACACCAGAAACTTGCTTTATCCCTCAACCCCATACTTTAACTGTATACTATTGTTGTTTGGTCCACGTATTTGGTAAGGAAACCAAACATCATTCAGCATAATTATGCCCAATATTTATCAAAACATAAAACAATTGTAGCCGTACACGTCAACATTTTACATATTAAGAATTTCTCCCTGCATCTCCGCTTTAAAAAACACTGTTTTATCAAAACTTGTGGCTCCCTGAGATTAAAAAAGGAATCATTATTTGACCGTTTAATGGTTTACAATATGTCGTAATTTGTTAATCATTCAACTAATTCATCTGTGTATAACCTACAGTTGTTTCTTCCCACCATTTACGTTTGTCATCACTTGACAAGGGACAGGTCATAACCAAATAACCAGCTATATCCCTGCTATTTTGGATTGCCCTTAGCTGCTGGTGTGGGGGAACACACAGTAGGCCAATGGGAGTGGGGGAACACACAGTAGGCCTATGGGAGGGAGGTTGTCTATATGTCCGTGTAAATAGTAAAGACATTAATATTATTTTTAAACTGAAAAACTGATATTGATCAAACACATGTTTAGGTTTACCATTTATCTATATATGCTATGATACATGGTCATTGTATAAAATTACTCTGAAATGTTTTATCTTCTTGATTTGTTTATATAAACATTTGGCTTGGTAACAAATTCTTTTTAATCTATGATGGAACCCATGAATCAAAAATCATAATATACAATGACGAGTGAATTATTCTTTGTTGTCATGCTTTTCATGTCCATTGATACTATCTAGTCTCTATTTTTCATCCACAGGTACTAAAATAATATGCATGCAGCCAGATTTAAACAACACTACCAATGTTCCACCCACATTTGCATCAAAAAAGAATTATTATAGTATTATAATAGCAAATATAATGCTACAACATTGAAATGAATGTTTGGATTAAGCTTTTTTTAAACTGTACTTTTGAACAGTTTTACTTGGAAGTCATACAGAGGTCTATACATTTTCTTAAATCCCCGGATATAGCGTACTGTTTTCTTTCCTTGTTAACATATACCCAGTTGAAATTACAAACCATTTGGAAAAATATGTCTACTGATATTATATAATTCTCGGTTATAGGATTTTTCTTATTCATTTAAAAGCGTCATATTATACAATAACCCATTCATTATAAATGGATAAATGAAATCTGTACTTCAGTATTATAAACTCGGGTAAACACTGTACAGCACCGGAGTTAACATTAGTGTGCACTGGAGTTTATAATCCTGTGCACCAGAGGTAACACTGCAGTACACTTTAGTGGGGGTCGCGTCCCTTTATAAGACCAGGCATGTAGAGGGATGGCGATATTTGATTTTGGTTGTCATGTCCGTAAGATATAGATTGACTCCGTAACTCGAGGACAGGTCTAGCATTGCAACTGCTATTTCAGTGAGATAGCACTATACAATCGGCATCAGATCGGCGCTACCACAAGGAGGCAAGTACACCAACTAACCCTGTCCCCGGCACCACGTTCACTCCTACACAACACACATGGAGGCACGTCCTTAAAAAACCTTAATTGTTTATAGGACCTTTATTACAAAAGTTAAAATTAATAAAGGACAAAATTAAACTAAACCAATCTTTTATCTACTAAATTCACAGGAGATTACAAGTAAGAATATGTAACGTATATTTATGTTCGATACAGTTTCTGTACAATTGATATACGACTATTTACACTCTATTGATCTTTACAATAAAATATGATATATTGTGCAGCCAATTTGTTCGATATTGATGTATTTCTTTAATTCTTTACATATTTTAAGCTATTTTAAAAGTTTTTGTTTGGTGTGTTTATTTTCTTGAATGTCTTTTTTTACAGTGTTGTTGGTCCTAAATGACTCAGATTGTCGATGGGCCGTTAAACAATACAAAAACAAACAAAACAAAAAGCATAGAGTAGAAGAGAAAGATGTCTACTCAAAGTAGTCGGCGCTTCCTCTATATCTCTCCTTCACGATTATCCACTAAAAAAAAATCTTTATATTATTATAGATTGATTATCAATTTAAAATATAGATTATGGTGGATTATGATATATTAACATAGTAAATTTTACAGAGCCAAATTTGAAGCCAGCCGCCATCGACGCGCGTGCAACGGGAATATGGTCATTTATCCCATTCTTAATACGGGTCATGGCAGAGTTCCACGAAATAATGAAACAAGTGTGCATCTACTGTCTTTTCGGTGGCGTTTTCCTAGGCACGTACGTTTAGCTCGTTGTTAATGTGACAGGTAGAAGCATAACGATATCATGTCCTAGACACTTTCAGTACTACCGCATCATTTGCGCACACTGTCCTGATATGGTTTTAACTGTTGCAAATTAGCAAAACACATCCGGAAATCTTTAAACATCCGAAACCTTCCCGATATTTTCTTCGTTTATACTGGATGTAAAAAGAAACCTGAAAACGAAGAGGAATTTCCTAAAATAGTCCCAGGTGAAAAGGAATCTTTTAAGATATAGACACGATCAGTGACACTCAGCCGTAGAATTACCGTCGTAGAACCGCTGTTCCAATTGCTGACTGAACCCTGAACAATCAACCGGCCACGTTCCATTCCGTTGACCTCCAGGAGTGTTGTGAGAGTGTGTTCAGAATTCACCTCTGTAGACCACGTGAATACGTAAATACCTGTCACTTGACATGTGAAGAGGCCAGATCTCTCGTATGATGTTCCAATGTTCATCCCTATATTAGGAAATGCGATCATTTCTTTGGACATGGCATTGATGGTTTGGTAAACTGTGACAAAAAATGCGATTCTTGCGTCTGTAAAAAAAACAAATGCTATTCAATTTTTACTGATGTTTCAACATATTATATACGTATACTCTTACATATAATTACGTCTGGTGAAGTAACATTTAGTACAATCGCCTAGTAGAAGCGTGTTTGTCGCATAAGCAAAAACACTCTTCTTCAGGGATGCACATACTAGTTTCCTCTTACAACATGTAGCTGGTAACAGCACGCACATGTATATTCTTTTCTTTATACCCGACCTCCAGGGGTGTAATAAAGTGACTTTTTCAGTAAAACAACTCACCCATAGGGCATACATCCCCTTTCAACCCCGTTTGTCCCTTCAACCCTGTAGGTCCTATTGGTCCCTGTATACCAGGTGTCCCTTTCAGTCCGGCTAGTCCAGGCGTCCCCGAATCTCCTTTCAGTCCGGCTAGTCCCGGCGTCCCTGAATCTCCTTTCAGCCCAGCTGTTCCATGCGCCCCTATGCTTCCCTTTTGTCCGCCTGGTCCAGATATTCCTGTATCTCCTTTCTGTCCTGCTGGTCCAGTGTTCCCTGTTTCCCCTTTATGTCCTCCTGGTCCAGTCGCCCCTGTATTCCCTTTCTGTCCCTGTATTCCAGAATTGCCAGGTTCACCTTTTCCTCCTTTTGGACCTGTTATAATTGATTACATGTACCATGTTATGTATTATATATAACAATAACACCCCTTTACATTGACATAAGTGTCCGTTAAGTTCGGTAGGTCATAAACGATCAAAATATCTGAAGTAGCTTGTGTTTGACGTCCTCGAAAGAGCGAATGTCAGACCTGCTACCATTTTATCCGTCTGCATAATCGAAGCACTGAGACTGAAGCAGGGCAACTGTAGAATCTGATTTTCTTCTGTGAGACATTTGAGAAAATAATTTTTTATATGTAACTGCAATTTAAGAATCTGTTGGTACCTATACTTGTGACCGTGTTGAGTGCGATGTAACCGCGTCCAGGTTATGATATGTCGGAGAGATTGTACTATACAATGGTACCATCGTCTTTAAACAGCTTTGGCGAAGATGCAGAACCACTAACAAACTATTGCAAGATTATCCAATCAGAGAACGTGAGTCATTTTGAACCAAGTCAAAAAATATGTTACATGTGTCATATGGGGCAGGAAACATAATCGTCGGGAGTGCCTGACTATACCTCACAAGGGTTTATAATTGCTTGTATATCGTTTTGGACTGTTGTGATGTTTTACAATAATACCTGAACACAATTCAAATGATATACTAAAATATTTTGAAGTCTGTTATTGTATAAATCATGTGTCTTTTACGTAAGAACATTTAATTGCAATTACCGTCTATTCCATCGTCCCCATTGAAACCAGAGATACCGGCGTCTCCTTTAATCCCACGAGCACCCTTTTCACCTGTATGACCTTGAGAGAAAACAAAAACAAAAACAAAGTAATAAGATTATTTCTAAACCAATCAAAATGCATACTTAATAAGATCAACCACATCCGTACCACTCTGGTATTCCCTTGTACATTTGTATGACAGTTTCATCATGTTTGTTTGTGAGACTAAAACACACATGAAACCGCCACACATACACACATTTACGCATACACAACATGAATTGAGGCACGTCCTCAAATGACTTTAGCTGTTGATAGGACATTAAACAAAAACAAACAAATCCAAACCTGAAACTGCAGGGGTCTCAAACAGGCGCCTGATAGTCGACTACTAGGGGTTTAATACTTGCTGAAATCACTGGTTCGAAAATCCACAGGTCCACAAATAAGACCTGGCGAGGCTTATTCTGAGAAAGACCACAGTCATAATTAAAATATTTTGATGGAAATAACCCTTAATTAAAAAATAATATGTTTGTCTATTACCATCGTTTCCATCGTCTCCGTTGAAACCAGGTATACCGGCGTCTCCTTTAGGTCCACGATCACCCTTTTCTCCCTTCTGACCTTATGAAGTAAACAATTACAAAAGTATTATATGGAATGTTATACATCTTCATATTAAAGAAAATTTATTTTCATATTCACAGAAAGTATGGAGATTAAATGAAAGGCTTAATTACAATCTAACCATTGTTGTCGTTGAAGCCAGGAATACTTGCTTCTCTTTGAAGTCCACGATCACTTTTTGCTCCCTTTTGATCTACTGAAATAAAAAAAAAAAAAAAAAATTGCAGAAAAAGTATTCTTTGCAATATTAAAGACAGTATGTTTTCATATTCACAATTTAAACAGGTATGAATGATGACTTTCCACAGAATGTTAACGTCTTCAACACGCTTTGGTAAACCTCAACATATCCTCATCTCCCTTTATCATGTTACTGTTCCCCACCATATCATGTAGTTATAAAACGATATTCATATGGCCTATCATTACAAAAGACAGGCAGGGCTACCTAACGGGATACATTAAAAACTAAATCCGAAAAAATATGACACATGGCAATTTAAGAATATCTCATTTTTCATTAAACATTAAAAAAAAACAGTTTTATCACCAACTTTCAAGTCAATAATTTAAATTTGACGGTTCACATTGATAATTATGTTGATCGAGATAATATATGAAAAAGTCGTAACGGTTCACTAGCACAATAAGCACAGACAGGAGAATATATTAGTCATTTTGTGTAATTGTTCTTCTTAACGAACCAGCTACACATACAAAAATGAAAACCATACCGTACATTTGTAACATCACATCAGAATACAATGCTTAGACAAACTACATCATCGGAAATAAAGTCGGCATCAGATCCGCTCTATCACAAGGAGGCAAATACACCTACATGCCCTGTCTCCAGCACACATACACACCTACACACAACACACAGGGAGGAACGTCCTTGAATGACCTTAACTGTTAATAGGACGTTAAACAATACCAAACGAAACATCGGAAATAACGATCATACATTATATCGTTAAAACTAGCAGTTACAACAGTATCAACATGGACCTTTAAAAACAAACACAATATTTTAAACTGGTAATTACTTGTCAAGAATATGATGGCAATAATGACACTCCGAGTGGTTATATGAAAAGTACACAAAAAGGACAATCCTTTTTCTTCTGCACAAATAGAGGGATTTGACCCAACATCTTTGGACAAGAGAAGTAACATTTGGTATAAACAGAGTGTGTGGCCACTCTCGAGGAATAGGGGCGGGGCCCATTGGCTAGATGTGGTTCCCAATATAGGAAACTGTTGAAAATCTTTAAAATCCTTCTCCTTGTCCTTGCAGGTAGGGCGTTAGAATTGTACCTGCTGCCCGCATTGCATGATCGTAAGAGGCGACTAAATTTGGGATATTTTCTTTTCTCTTCTTTTTAAACAATTTGCTTCTTCCTAATGTCTTCCTTCTTTAGTTGAGCGTTCGCCCCTGTGAGGAAGGCTTTTGGTTCTGTCCTCTGGCCGAGACATACCAGAGTCTGTAAAAATGGCAGTTTCTACTCCTGCTGAACGCTCAGCAATTAAGGAGTGGGACGACTGGTTCGCCCGTTGTCAGTATAATGTGAGCGGTTGGGGTGTTCTGCTGAGTGTCTTCGGCGGTATGTTTCGGTGAGGTAGAACTATAAAGTCGGCAAAAGCTCCGCGCTTTCAAAAGGAGACACACACGAACATATCGCAGCCTCCCAAAAAACACGCATACACTACACGCATGCATTTTGCACACAGGGGAGGCCGTCCTTAAATGAGCATAGCTGTTGATAGGACGTTAAACAATATTAAACCAAAACAAACTTTCTCCTTCATAACGATTTGAGGGATTTTAAAACAATTTGGTGTTAAGCATCACTTGACCAAGTGGCCTCAATTTCTTTTATAAATTTTGTGTAGAACACCATTTCAAAAAAAGGACTTCATTTGTGTAAACGGAGAGTGCGACCCCTCTAGTGTAAAAGGCTGCAATAGAGATTGATCTTCGCTACCTTACTAATGGAGGGATTGCGATCAAATTTGTTGTATAACAACTCTCGGCAATAGAGCCTACATTTTGTATAAATGGGGAGCGGGGCTCAATAGAAGGAATGTAGAGATACCTTAATGTGTTACCCTGAAAGCAGAGGGGTAAGGCCCAATGGGGGGAATTAAGGTAATGTTGACAACCCAGCCGCTTCAGTGGGGCAGCAAGAAGAGACGCAATTAGGGACTGGTGTTCCTAAGAGACAGGGCACATTTTTGGAAATAGTTGCAGTGGAATATTTTGAGAGAATGTTTTCCAAAGGTTGCTTATTATCCAGGTGAGCGATACAGACCCTCTTGGCCTTTTTTATCTTTTAATTGTGATACATGCAATATTGTGTGGGTAATTTATTGAAAAAAAATATTAACCATGGTTACAATATTCTTACTATAAACTGCAACGTAAGTAACGTGTTTGAATGCAGGAAAGGCAAATGTCACTCACGTGCGATTTCCTGTGGTGGTCGAAAAGCTGATCTACTGTGGGCAAACTTTGGATGGACGGCTTGGCTTGATTGTTCGTCAGTTCTGACACTTTTCGTTGAACGTACGTGATTAAATCTTGAACACAAACGTTTAAAAACCATACTTTACATCAGTAGTTGTTACCATTTTTTCTAGCCAATCTTCAAATGAAGTATCTGTCCCATTCTTATTTATATGATCAATTTAAAATGATAAAGCTTACACTTACCTTAGTGATCGAAATTCATCCGACAGAAGGTAATATTTATGCTCGAGTTCGCTGTGTTGTTGGCGAAGACCATCGAAATCCGACATTACCTTTTGAACAATATCTTGGAGGGATATAATCTGATTTTGCAAATTTGTCTTATTTTCGTCAGCTTGGGCTGAGGAAATAATCCAGGTTAACACCACCAACCAAATCTCAGCTCCTTCCATTTTGTGTCTGTAGCGATTAAGAAACTGGGTCAGAAAAACACCTGATAATGTCAGCTTTCCTTTTGCATGTTTTATCAGCTCATGCAATGATATGATCGTGTTTACCAGGTACATGTCACCGTGTGATTATTTCTTATCAGTTATATGCTATTTGCATGTCTTGACAACTGAGCTATCATTAACTACCAGCATTTTATAAAACAAAATGTATATCTAGTCCTCCGAACAAAACAAAATAATATCCAGTTTTGGTTCATTATGTTCAGGACGATGGCAATCACGTAATCATAAAAATAGGCTTTATTTGTTTTATCAAATCACCACCTATCCACAGTACATGCATATATATATATATTCGTGTTAACTGAAGCCGATCGATCCCGGAGAAAACATAAATGAACTCTCCTATAGAACACATTTGCTTTCGGTTTCGTTTCGTGTGTGTTGACCTTGTGGGATGACCACTTGTTTAATTTCAAAGGATAATAAAACATTGTATTAGTTATATACATGTTAATTTTTCATCTAGAGTATATTCCGTCTTTGCGTATTGCAGAGTTATCTTCTTTTGTGAGCAGGTATTGATTGTTACGTTATTGGTTTGTGTGAGAAAATTACGTCGTTTTCTCGAAAATTGATGACGTTACTCTCACAAACCAAAGACGTAACAATCAATACCTGCTCACAGGAGAAGATAACTCTGCAATACGAAAAGACGGATTTACCTTTTATTGGTAACACTTTCGTCATATCAAAGATGAACGTAAGACAAACATATGCGATAGCAATGTTTAGAATTTGGTAATTAATACAATATGTCATAGTATTATAGATTGTTTCGTCCACCTAAGATTCATCCTTTTACAATATTCCATTTGGCGTTAAAGTACTTAAAATTTCTGACATATCTATAAAAATGACAACATTGATCATCTTATCCCAGATCAAGTTTGTGCCTCTGGTACACCAAGTGAAAATTCTGATCATTATTTTTTTAATTTTAATTACTCTAATTCTAAGTTTTTACTTCATGAAATTCAGCTCTGTTAACTTCAGGTGATAATACCCTGTCTTATGATATTTGTGAACTTATTTTAACTGTCAAATACAGTATAAATGCTACTAAACGATTTAAGAGATTCATATGTATCCACCATAAATGAATGATTTATTTCTACTGTGCACCTCTATATTGTACAGTCTGAGTATTATCACTTTGATGAATATGTATGTAGTAACTTTGTAATGATGTAGATTACTGACTTACTAAGGCTGAATACAAATCTTATATAGATGTGTTGTATGTGTGAGGGTGTGTGTGACGTGTAGGCATGTTGATATGCATTGGTTTGGTTTGGTTTAATTTAGTTTAAACGTCCTATTAACAGCTAAGGTCATTTAAGGACGTGCCTCCATGTGTGTAGTGTATGCGTGCTTGCGTGTGTGTATTCAGGAGACAGGGTATGTTGTTGTGCTTGCCTCCTTGTGATAGCGCGGATCTGATGCCAACTTTATAGTGCTATCTCACTGAAATGCCATGCCGAAGGCACCCAACACAAAATTCCGCCTGGTCACATTATACTGACAACGGATGAATCAGTTGTTGCCATTCCTCCAAATGCTGAACGTTAAACAGGGAATAACAACTACAATTTTTAAGGACTTTGGTATGTCCCGGCCTGGGGACAAAACCCATTACCTTCCTCACCTGCGCGAACGCTCAACATTAAAGCAAAACGTGAGGTGTTGCCCAGGAAATAGAAGGTAGTCAGAAGTAGAAAGAAATATAAAGATCCCATATATTGCAGTGGGTGCAGCAGATTTATTTGGTCGCTTTTGTGTCGCCAAGTAGTAACAACACGGAGGTAGCACACTCTAGATCTGATACTTTCTTAAACTCAGATAGTTTACAGTTACTGGCACAACAAAATCCAGATGCATTTTAATTTAGGTTACAGAATTACCATAAAGTTGTCTGTGCAATCTATATATCAACATGCTTTACATCCATCGGTAACCGTCGTCAATCTTCGGAAACGAGAAAACTTTCTCCTTTCCGGAAAAAGGTATATAACCTTATAGTCTTAATTTTGCAACAGTTATGAAACAAGCTCTTTCAAATCTTATTAATCACTCTTGTTGACTCATATGGCAGTTCTCAAAGGTCATAATGTGGAAGGTAATCAGAAATGCGGTCGGGCAGGTGACACATAGTTTTCATGTCCGATTGGGTAGTCGATCCCCGCCGCCAAGGTAAAAGTTGGGTGAGCTGCCCACCCGACCACGTTCCTGGAAAGTACCGATGGTTCCCAATTTGCGTAACATATGCCCACGAGAATCAACCACAATATTCATAAACACTCCCCTGGTTTGACCAAAACTAATGGATACATGTGCTATAAATAATTCTAATTTCTCATGGACGATTGTCCTCACTAAATATCTTTCAGTTGCACAACAATGTCATGGGGTTTATATTTCCTATATTTCATTTATTTCTTTATTCATTTGATAAATCTAAATGTTCATTTGTTTATTCAATATTACTTTTTACGGCCGTAATATAACGGAAATAGTTCCTCCGTGAAACAAAAATGCTAAATATAGAATACATATAGAATAAATATATACTTGAAGTGGCCATGTAACGGCAAAGGTAGGTAACTCGTAATGTATACGAACCTATAAACATATCATCTCCTCCCGGAGCCAGCTGAGGGGCACGGTAACCCAAAATCTGTTTATCGTCGATACTTGCACCCACGATCTTGGCTTTGACGCCTTGTCATCAAATACAAAAAATAATCGCACAACCATACAACAAATATTGATATTGTACAAATATAGATATTAAATATAGAATATATTCGGTTTTAAAATTATGACTTAGTTTAACATCTCAAAAGACTAGACCCAAACTTGCTTGATACGTTACACAGATGCTAGAACTGATAATGATAATGACTATAATAATAAGTATGCTATACAACATTCATATTCCGTCTTTTCGTATTGCAGAGTTATCTGCTCTTGTGAGCAGGTATTGATTGTTACGTCATTAGTTTGTGTG
>JAUMHH010016174.1:0-10890 GCA_032359455.1 Chlamys rubida
CTGTCTCCCTACATTGGATTTTCAACTAGGGATGTACTTCCTATTTCCGTTTATCAATACACTCATTCGACCTTAACTAGTCAATGTCGTCACTCAACCATACACCGCCGGTACCTTTCCAACTAATAAGCTGTTGAGCTCCACCCGAGCTACTATCCACGCCCTATTGACCTCTAACCCCCTCTGCGCGTCCTGCTGCACGTGCTGGTAAGTGTCGCTGAATTGAGCGATGAGGATGTTAAGTAACACCACACAGCATGTGAACAGAAACAGGACCATCAAGATGCAGCTCATCGGCCTGATGGAACACATGAGAATGTAGGTATGAATGCATGAATACACGAAGAATGGTTTCACGGATATGCAAATTAATTCATAACTAGATAAAAGAGTACATGAGTGGGAATGGAAATACGTCTGATTTGACGAAAAAGAAACTGATCCAAGCGCCCCAACACTGACAGTGACCAATACATATGTAGTTTGGCTTGGATACAAATATTTAAACGTTGAAAAATATAAGTAAAACAACACTATGAAGAGAACCACAGTGACCAATACACATGTAGTTCGGCTTGGATACAACTATTTAAACGTTGAAAAATATAAGTAAAACAACACTATGAAGAGAACCACAGTCCGATGAGTTCTTGAATACCGAGTAAGAGTGATAATTTAACATTGTCACAGACTACTACAACGATATTCGCTTACTATAGATCTGATAGACCATAAACGTAATGTTTTAGTAAAGAAATAAGCCCCATAAAGATATTTAAAATTAACAAGGACTTATGAATGAGAACCTAATGCAACAAGAAAAATTGGCAGGAAACGTGAATGTACTCTCTTCAAAAGTATAAAATGTCAATCAGGACACTGACCCTCCACACACAGGAAAACACGTAAGGTGCCATTATCTTTAAAGCCACTGGAAATCGTTGAACTATTATTCATGTGCAATCATACATGTTATGTATAACATTAAGAGTGACATAAAGAAAACACTTACGGTAGCTCGGTGTATTCAATTATTCTTTCTGCTTCAATGAGTATACGGACCCCAAGAAACAGAATGTTCCAGAATGAACTGTAAATAAATCGAGACAATGGAAGAGATGATGGAATTTCTATTTATATAGGTAAACGGAAGTAAAAGCGTAACTCAACAGCCAGACAAATTAATGAAAGTGACAATTGTTTTTGTAAAATCACGAATACCAATGGTGCATTTTAAACTAAAAATTACATGTATTATACTTGTATCTCAGAACACCTTACTAGTTACATGCACAGAATTGTCCATTTACCCGACCTAGTTTTCAAATACAGATAACACCAAGATAGAGAAAATCGTTTACTTTGTGTCATGGTGTGTGTTGAGCGAGTCTTCGCCCCGGAGCGCCAAAATAAAAGAACCACTGAAAGCCAGCAGCATCACTGTAAACACAATGGTGAACTGGAGGAAGTCATGGACAAGGATTCTCCAAAGGATCTGGGCATATGCACCTGTCTGTCTGCAATAGATGCAAAATGGGTTTGTTGTAATGCAATTAAAATTCGCTGAACTTTTACTAGAATGGATGAGGAAAATAGTCCAAGATATGCGGGATGAACGAGTAGTACATAACACATGTAAATATCCATGTGTAAGTTGGCTCTGGTCGATTTGTTTAAATACGACTGCATGATTCAGGTTTCAGACGCCTTCGGTAAGATTTCGCTACCGCTCTTGAGTAGAGGCAATTGGTGTACGGTAACCTTTATCGTCTTACTATGGTGTTGTCTTTAACTGAATGTAACCTTTCTTGTCTTACTACGGTGCTGTATTTAACTGACCTGAAGACAGCTGCATATTTGAAGATGCGGAGTGTCCAAAGAAGGAAGCCTACGGAAAAAACCGGCCATTGTTCGGACCTCTCCGTAATTCTGAGAGGTACCACCGTGGCAAGGAGGAGCGCAGACGACATGTCTATCCAATTAAAGGCGTCCGTCCAGTACTCTAGGCGCTGTCTGTAACAGTGTTGAGATTATAATGCATGATTGTATTTTTGATTCCTCTAGGTCAATACTTGATTGTAAATCCTACATAGTTACAATGTTTATATATACACTGTATATCAAGTACACGCTACAGGTATCGGTAAATGTCCAAAATAAGATAGAATTGAAAAGCCTGACAATCTATTACTGTTGTAGATGTCTTATATTTGTCTTCAGTAATTTCATCGACTTACTGTCCAAAGTACATGTACATGATAACTTAAGTTTCGTGAAAATCTATATTTTCTGGCTGTTTAAATAAACATCAATTATACTTTTACACTAAGGACTCCCTGCCTAAAATACCTAAAAATTATAAATAGACAAGTGTTTGTTAAAGATACGTTAGTTACAATGTACGTGCATTAGATTTAGCGAAAATCAACAAATGAATTAATTTGACAGTAAAAACCAAACCAAACACAATTTCGTTAACATGTGTCATTTCCTAACTAAACACATGACATACTTTCGTAGTTGATTCGACTCCTGGAAAAGTGTCATCAGTATGATACATATGGTCCACGCCTCACACACCCCCCGTCCGATTTGGAGTGAGGAATCATACAGCAGTGGGTTGGGAGATGTAGCGGACACGATCGCCGAGAATATCATTGTAATCAGGGTCACAAAAAATACTATCGCGTTCAATCTGCAAAAATAAAGGAGATATGTTTTAGTTTGACAAAAGGATATACAGTAACAACTAACTCGTAGCAAACATAGATCCCTACAATGTAGCAGTTTATACACCAACTAGTAACAAACACAGATCCTGACAATGTAGCAGTTTATATACCAACTAGTAACACACCCCGATCCTTACAATGTAGCAGTTTATACACCAACTAGTAACACACACCGATCCTGACAATGTAGCAGTTTATATACCAACTAGTAACAAACACAGATCCTTACAATGTAGCAGTTTATACACCAACTAGTAACAAACACAGATCCTTACAATATAGCAGTTTATATACCAACTAGTAACAAACACAGATCCTCACAATGTAGCAGTTTATATACCAACTAGTAACAAACACCGGTCCTTACAATGTAGCAGTTTATACACCAACTAGTAACAAACACAGATCTTAACAATGTAGCAGTTTATACACCAACAAGTAACAAACACAGATCCTTACAATGTAGCAGTTTATACACCAACAAGTAACAAACATCGATCCTTACAATGTAGCAGTTTATATACCAACTAGTAACAAACACAGATCCTTACAATGTAGTAGTTTATACACCAACTAGTAACAAACACCGATCACTACAATGTAGCAGTTTATGTACCAACTAGTAACAAAACACCGATCCTTACAATGTAGCAGTTTATACACCAACTAGTAACAAACACCGATCCTTACAATGTAGCAGTTTATACACCAACTGGTAACAAACACAGATCCTTACAATGTAGCAGTTTATACACCAACTAGTAACAAACACCGATCCGTACAATGTAGCAGTTTACAAACCAAATCAGTATATCGTGATATACCAACTTGTTAACTTTACCGAACCTGCTGCTCTTTCAAACGAGGGTTAGCCTGTAACAGCTTATGAAGAAATGCATGTTGTTTACTCACTGGAAACGTAATCTAGCATACTCCTTCCACTTTCGCCTGATCAGCAGACGGACCACGTCATGGTAGACGATATTCTGGAAAAAAACTGAAGCATTAAATTTACCATACAGTGGTCGTCTTATCATGAGGGTATGTCTAATTACCAGCAATGCATGTTCATATTATTGATCATGTTTAAAACAATTATAGGGTTAATTATAAAAATACCTTTAAAGACGTCTTACCTTGTTACCTTCCTTTGCAAGTATTTGAAGGGATGACTTAGAATTTCTGTTAAACCCGTCCTGCAATGGTGATCTCCCCTCTTCGTCCCCATCTAACACTTGATAGTACACGCGTACGTGACCGCTCGGACTGTGATGGTCAATCATGCAATCTAATACTGCTAAAACTGTTTTCTACGAAATGTAATAAAATTACAAACGTCTTAAATGATAGACAATTGTGATGTATCTTTTTGATTTCCTAAAGGCATTTAACAAATATCAAACATACAGAATTAATTGGCATGCTCTTTTAAAATGAATTAAGAAAACCATTTTAATTTTAAGACATACAAAGTCGACGAACATCTTACTTGCATATTTTTTCGTAGGAGTGTGTGAAAACTGAACTCTGCGGCTTTGTTTCCATCACTGGTATATAGTTGCCTCACCCTGCAAAGAAGCCAGTGACAATTTAATAAGACATCTGTACAATATAATAAATATGATCAACCTCTGTTCATTGGGAACAAGACATGCTTCTGAAAATACATCCCCTGTGTATGCAGGCATATTTCAAACACGTAATATCTATGCTCGATGGTCTATCGAAGAGACAAATAATAAAAAGAAAAAACTAACATCTAGCTAATAACCATTGCCTTTACATAACAACGTATACAAAAAGAAAACATCTATTTCCAGTATGGTATACCCTTATAATCTAGTATATATATATATAGGTTACTCACTCGATATTTGGCATGTAAAGTATCAACAGGGACGCAACATCGTCGTTGCCGTTGTCGTATGCTGTCGTATATGGCATAACATTGTCGTGATCACGTGCATTCGGCCACGCGTCATGCTCCAGCAGCTTGCCACACACGCCCTTAAAGTTCTTCTCCACAGCGTAGTGTAGGGGTGTCCGCAGGTGTTGGTCACTGGCCGAGGGATTGGCACCCCTGTGAAGAAGGGTGTTTACCAACATCTGAACCTAGTAAAAACAGTAGTATTATTAGGAATTAGGGCATTTTATCATTTCATAGTAATGGTAAAAAGTTAATGCAGGAACTAGCAAAGCGAATATTCAGCCATAACGGAAAGTTGTTCAGGAAAGAATGAATAATTGATACATTGTCAGATATTAGTAAAAATGTGTCAAGAATATTGTTTTCATTTATGTTAACTCAGATAGTGATTTGAATCTCGGTTTCATTCCATGTTACTGGTATCATTATGCTATCTAGCGGTACCAACTCTTGGTTCACTGTCGATGGTGGAGACCACGTGTAGTAATGCTCTGTCTTTGTTGCCTTCCCGGGCTATAATTCTGTCGATAAACACCTCTAATTCCGCCTCTTGCTTTCCTATTAAAAGAAGCCTGGTCTTCTCTGCTACCTGCAATAGATAGTGTTGCTATACAGATAATGAAATTAAGACGGAAACAATTTCATTTTAAAGATACACTAATATCCCTTTTTCAAGGGAAAGGGTGCTATAAGCACTCAGATATCCTCCTGCCAAACTGAAGACATAATGTGACCCACTTCACATGCACAAAACCAAGTCAAAACGTACCGCGCTTTAAAACGATTACATTGACTTTTCTCCAGTTGGAAACGAGTTATGTGATCTATCTTCAGTTGGAACGAGTCCAGTTTCTTCAAGATGGAAACAGTCCAACGACCTACCGTTCATGGTAACACATTCTCGACCTACTACTCAGTTGAGGCTTGTGACCAAATTCCAATTGGAACGAAACTTGCCTACCTCACATTGTAACAAAGAGTGACCTACCTCTCGTTGTAACAAAGAGAGACCTACCTCTCGTTGTAACAAAGAGCGACCTACCTCTCGTTGTAACACAGAGCGACCTACCTCTCGTTGTAACAAAGAGCGACCTACCTCTCGTTGTAACAAAGAGCGACCTACCTCTCGTTGTAATAAAGAGCGACCTACCTCTCGTTGTAACAAAGAGCGACCTACCTCTCGTTGTAACAAAGAGCGACCTACCTCTCGTTGGAACAGAGAGCGACCTACCTCTCGTTGTAATAAAGAGCGACCTCCCTCTCGTTGTAACACAGAGCGACCTACCTCTCGTTGTAACAGAGAGCGACCTACCTCTCGTTGTAACAAAGAGCGACATACCTCTCGTTGTAACAAAGAGCGACCTTCCTCTCGTTGTAACACAGAGCGACCTACCTCTCGTTGTAACGACCTACCTCTCGTTGGAATGAGTCGTCCGTAGCCACATCCCCGAGGTCTGCCACCATTGATGTCTGGGAGGGGCTAACATGGAAACGACCAGAGTCCAATAAACCCCCATCGTCATTGAGGACTACAACAGCAATAGTCATGTTGTTACATGTGTATAGCATGCTAACAACGTTAATAATACTACAAAAAAAGAAAACAAATACATCGGGTAATTTAACACCATATCCATATTTCTCCATTCGATGATCGTCAGTTTCAAACAGTTTGATTCAAAAGTATATATAACAGAGATTATTTGAGTGCATTTTTGCGATACATGAACACAAATTATCATCGAAATCCTTTAGTTTATAGAAAATAAATATATTGAATGAACGGTATTTAAAGGCAAGAATCTTGTTTAAATCCAATTTAAGTATATTTCACATTATTTTATAATTAATACGTATATGAGAATTAGCAATGCGTTCTATAGTTTATTTTGGTGAACAATTAAAAGGCGTATTCATTTAATTAAAAACAGACTTTGCTTCCCCTTGCAAAATCTACGAGTTTCCTCTTTGTCCTTAACTTCGGAGAAATGAAAACAAAATATCATTGATCTACCCATCCTAAATAGTTTATCCAAGGTCTACGTTGTGGCCCTATATACTTTTATTGTGTTGATAGACTGTTCAGACTACCTTGTGACCCTGTATGACCTTATTGTGATGATGGGCCATTAAGACTACCTTGTGACCCTGTATGACCTTATTGTGTTGATGGGCCATTAAGACTACCGTGTGACTGTATGACCTTATTGTGATGATGGGCCATTAAAACTTTCGTGTGACTGTATGACCTTATTGTGATGATGGGCCATTAAAACTACCGTGTGACTGTATGAACTTATTGTGTTGATGGACCATTAAGACTACCGTGTGACTGTATGACCTTATTGTGTTGATGGACCATTAAGACTACCGTGTGACTCTGTATGACCTTATTGTATTGATTGGTCGTTAAGACTACCGTGTGACTCTGTATGACCTTATTGTGTTGATTGGTCGTTAAGACTACCGTGTGACTCTGTATGACCTTATTGTGTTGATGGGCCGTTCAGACTACCGTGTTACTCTGTATGACACTATAGTGTGGCCCTTTATGACCTTGTTGTGTTGATGGACATTTAAGCCTTGCCCTATTATGACCTTATATTATTGAACCTTGTTCATGTAACGTCAAGACTTACCAAACCAAGTTAATCATAAGAAAAGACGATTACGTTCATTGTTTTCCCTCTCAGTTGCGACATTTGAACATAGTTAAACTCGTGAAATTGTTTTCATGACTACTATGAGAAAGAATCTTTTTATTATATGGAAAAATACTTCAAAGCGTCAACATTCCTGGACAAAATCAGAACTCGAAATCGGATATAGAAAGACAAAAGAGGGACCAAGATGACACCAAAATACTGAGAAAACAACACGAAACACCTACAATTATTCAGAGATAAGCCTAGGAGATTTTGGAAGGGTAAGCGTCAATGAAGCAGCCATTATGGCACACCCTGTAATGTACCTATAGAATCGAACTGGCGTAGGGGTATGCTGAGAGGCCGCCTATGTTTTCGACAGTTTAACCTCACCCTGACGTCACGACCGCCATCGCTGTTTGCTCGACGATGACGTCTCTTCTCCGACTCAATCGTCATCGTCTGTAAAGGTACGTAAACACTTTAACAACATACATACCAGTATAGCAGGATATAGTCGATAGTTGTCCGTATTACACCGTATAAACATAACAGTTAATATGTACGCAATCAAAAGGTAATTTATTTTAAATTCTTAGTAACCATGTCGTTATACATGATACACGGGATGGAAACAAAGTGATACATATCATATTCGTGGCTGTCATGAACTTTGCCGCTACAAACAGTCAAATATATACATGTATATATGGTTTATCCCCATGTTTGACAACAACATAAACAATCTAGGATCGATTGTAAACGGAGTCGCTCATGAGATTGTCGCCATGCCCACCATTCTGATCCATTCATGAGACAACACAGGCGGAAAAGGCTGGTTCGAAAGAAGCTGTACGCTTTGATATTTATAGATTATCACACTCTATTTTCAGGGTTTTGTCGTGAGAACAATTTTCTCATCACGAGCACGTGGATAAAATCGAGAGGCGACCGCAGGTGGACTCGAGATTTTATCTACGTCCGAGCGCTGCGAAAATTGTTCGAACGACAAACACTGAAAATACTGTGTGGTAAACTGTTTATCATCTATATTATACTACCTTATATTCTTCACCATTCAAACAGGTCAATTAAACATCATACTTTCCGAATGACTAAGCTCAATGGTCATCGTTCGAAAATCCTCGGTCTGTGACAAACGTAAACAAATAGAATATTTTCGAGAAGGAATACAATGAACAATAAAAGTATCGTCATTGCCTTCTCCATTTGCACATTTACGCTTAAAAAAGTGTTGTTATCCTCACAATATTGTTTTCGTAACTTCATATTGATTTGTTTAAGAAGGAATATTTTCTTACGCGGATCACTTTTGTTTTGACACTTCTTCCGGTTTAGGACGTCACCTTGCGCGAGCGGATTTTCTTTTTTGAGAAAATACGTTCCCAAATGTCGGGAGATAGGAAAAGTTGTTCTGAAGTTCTTCTAAAGTTGTTTGCAGGTAGTTCTCAACTTCTTCTTGAGTATTCACATACTGACAACCCATGATAATGATTTTATCCTGCTACCGGTAGGTGGTATAAATTAAGTAGTATATAGATGATAATACTACAGTGTACATCTGTTCACCATGCCTTGGTCTAGTTTAAATATTGCACCAGTTAAATTTAATGGACTGTTTAGGGAGACTTTATAATGTACAAATTGGATATTTTTTTCAAAATGCTTAGAAACAGTCCTTGATCATTCTGTGGGAGACCGTGCTGCAAAACCGGACAGAGGATCGATACAGCAGTATTGTAATCCTTTGGTTATAGATAGGTATTAACGGGTCATATTCTTTGATGTAACCCTTCGACTAACTATATAATTATACAGGTGTATGTGTAAAGTGTATTTGGTGACCTCTTAAAGTTACGTTAAGGAGGGAAACACTGAACATACTAAAATGTATCTGTTGTAACCAAAAGTAAATTGTTAATGTTATAGCGCCTTACCCCTTACTCTACTTGTCTACATATGTTTTGGAGCACTTTATATTTGTTAAGTTAAAAAAAGTGTCCTGAAAGGCCATACGGTTCAACAAAATGTTTTCTTTCGTTTGGTTTGTTTATGCTATGCGTCCTATTAACAGCTATGGTCATTAAAGGACGTGGCAGGCACCGACTTGGCTTTCTTCATTAAATTTTCAAATAGATGCTAATATGTCTAGTAATTATTATAGTACTTTATTTACGTCATATACAAAATAATGGACGATTTTCATGTTTACAAAGGTCGTCTACCAGCACCTTAACACTGACATGGTCACGGGAATCTTAGGTTGGAGCGAGTATTATGTTTCCTACTCGTTCACAATTCATACAGTTGCATAATGATTTTTTGTAATTTGTAGAATAAAAAACTGCAAAATACACCGCGCATTTCAGGCTTTAAATTTTCGACAATACAGGCTGAGTCAGTAACTTATTACAGATATTTCCATACTCTTAATAGAGAACCTATTTTTTCTACAGGTTAAATAAGCCCAATTGTAAAACAACCAAGACTGTCTTGAATAGAAACAGAAATTAACTTCATCACAACAATCAAGTTACATAAGCCCACTTCACCCTGATACTCTCTATGATGAGGTCGTTGACGCGTTAAGGTATACGACACCAAGGGATTAAAGGCGTTAGCTGTAAATTTCATGTGTGAAAGCAGAGACAATTAGAAAATATTGCACAAAAATACGCCGGTTCCATAGCTATAGTTTTGCTTCCATTTTATGGTCCATGAGGTATAATCATTGGTGGGTTGCAGAAAAAACACAGCATATGACATATCCGGTTTAAACGAGAGGAATAGCGTATACACTCTAACATGATTTAATAGTTCTCTTCTAATGTTCCACTTCTACAAAATGGAGCTACTTTCTGTTTAAGTAGTTTTCAACAAGAAATGAAATCATTTTACGTTATAACTATTGTTCTTTATTGTACCTTATTCACCAAAATCTTTGAAGCATCATTTTTATGTTAATGGAACTACATGTACAATGAATGCGCTTTGTCTACTGATGAGAAGAAACTTGGGACCCAAACACTCAATAGGCTATCTCAAGAAATATCTTGTATTTAGGCCGCCCCTTTCATGAACGGTCGTTGATATTTATAATTTCACCCATGTGTCATTAGAATGTAGGTAAAGGACATGCATATGACCATGCTGATGCCCAAATATCGTGACACAAGGTATGGTTGGCGAACATTTAACTCCACTGGCATTGAGTATGGGTCAGAATAATTCATTTATCCAAAGTCTACTCCTGATGAATATTATGAAAAAGGTCGTTGACGTCAGACGGCCAGCTGAACGGACGACATGTACGTACTATGCCATATTATAACTCCGAAGGCACTTTGTGGAGGTGTGCTAAAAACCCAGTATGTCCTATAACCTATATCTACTGGTCATCATGTTGTTCAGACTTAAATTGATGCTAATGTATATCCAATCTCATACAATTAAGGGAATGTATATCTCTTATCCGGTACACCTAAGGGTTTGATAGTTATAATTACTTTTCTATTTTTATTTATGTGTAAGTTGTTATATGTGTTTATGAAATTGTATTTCATTA
>JAUMHH010016185.1:0-10890 GCA_032359455.1 Chlamys rubida
CCACCCCCCCACCCCAGATAGGCCTCTGGATCCGCCATTGAATGCTGAAATTCTGAACATTTACAATGATCTTACTACCATAGCACTATGCTAACGTGTATGCATTTTATAGCACCACTCCCCATTCTTATTAATTTTTTGTAGTATTCTTCAAAACCTACTTTAAGAAGTATGTAAATTATGTATCATAAGTGTCTACAGTACCATACTGAAACACTTAAATATATTTTGGAAAATATTACACATGTATATAATATATATACGTCTTACTTCGTATTTCTTGTGATTATTTTACCCCACAGTGTGAGGTACTCAGCTGACAGACTATCATTCACCGCGGGCTGAAGTAATGGTCCAGCTAAGATCTGTTCGGACACAGTTAACGTGAAATATATATTTTAGAAATCGATTATCTGTTAGAAATGTGTACGTTATAAAGAATTATATCGGCACATTCCCACTTCTAATATTTCTACATATGTTTAGGCCCGCTTTAGACATATATTTGCATCCTTTTGACCTTTTGACCTTTAGTAACACTGTTGAGTCCTTAATTGACAAAATGGGACAATAAATTTGTTTGTATTTTATAAATAGATGTTTCATTAACAAAATTAATAAAATAATAATAGGTGTTCCCTGGGAGATTTAAACAATTCGGTCATGTAAGCAACAATAATAAATCAGCTGACCCTTTTCTTTAAACTTGAATGTTATCTGGTAACTTATAATTTGACAATGAAAACGATGCAAAGAGACATCAATGTAAATGCTTTTAATTAATAGCCGGACCTGTCGAGTCTATGACGTCACCTTTTTGTTCGGATCTTTTCTCTCACACAAGCACCCGTAGTTAATAGTGTTGATCACGTCAAAACAGCGTAGATAGGCTGGTTGTGTAGTACAGAAGTAAAGGTAGCATGATAAAGGCATCACTTATACGTCAGGCAGACCTAAGAAAAACAAAATGCATCCGGTTTCTTCCACAAAAAGATGATAATTTTTTTTTTCAAACGTTTGAAACACTGTTTTGTAAATATTATTCTTAAAAATCAGCACCGCCAAACAGCATTGACTAGCACTGTCACCAGAGGAATTAAGACTATATCTTAACAACGTGATCATCTACAAACAATGTAAACCTTCCTTAAACCAATCGTACCCAGATTTTACAGATTTTTACCAACTTAAATTTTTTTTTTTGTAATTTATTTTATTTTGCCAAATTGATGTTCATCGTGGCCATTCTCGAAGGTTTTTAGTATTTTTTATTTTCTTATCAGATGGGTCTTGTTAACCAATAGCTTACGTAGCTACTGACGAGATCTGCTGCGGAAACCTTACCCTTTGATTTGATTTGATTTTTGTTCGGGCAGCATACGCTTACACATTATTTCGGCCAGGAAACACTTTCCCTATTTATTGGACAGCAAGACGCTTGCCCGATATTTGGGATACCGAATGCCATAGTTACCCTTTATTTTGAACAGGAAACATTTTCTCTTCATTTTGGAAAAGAAATGCTTCATCGTTATTTAAGACAAGAAACACTTGTTATTTATCTGGGACATGAAATATAAACTCTTTCTTCCAATCATCTGTGTAAGTGTTACGATCGTCTTTGTTTTAGAAAACGCTTACACGTTATTTTGGAGACGAAATGCTTGCTCTTTACTTAGGACACATAATGCTTTCTTGTTATTGAGGGAAGGAACAGCTTACCCGTTATTTTGTTGAGGACAGGGTTACAATTGATTTTGGACAGGACTGAAGCGTGTACCCATTATTTGGGAGAGGACACGATAACTATTTATTTGAGACAGGATACGCTTACGTTTTATTAGGGACAGAAGAAATGCTTGCCAATTATTTTTGACAGAAACCTCTTTCCCTGCGATAGATCCTGAAGGAAGCTGTACTTTTGACGGAATTCATAACGTCGTGTGTGTCTCATTGATTCCTTTTATTGCCGTTATTGATGCTTTGTGTTCTTTACAATTTAATGTCAATCGAAAATATACATTTCTGCAATCTAATTCATTGAAACCGATTTGTTTAAGGCAAGACAGGAACGTGAGAAGAAAGTCCATACACATACTGGTGTTAGAATAAAGTTACCATAGAAGTCTGGTACTATTTATCAACCATGTTACATATGTAAACCATTCACCCCTAAGTAACTTTAGTAGACTCGAGCATGCATTGATCCGGATGAGTCCATTGTGGTCTACAGTGGTGAAAGGGTTCGGTAACGTTTGGGAAGTTTGGGAAAAGGGTTAGGGAAATTTGTATACAGATATTGATGATAAGAAGTAGTGTTGATACTGTAGTACTAGTTATCATGACTTGGGCATGTCACACGAACCCTGGTATGACCGTTGACTCCCACAAATATTAGGATTAAAGGCCATTTATTAATTTAAAGTAAGGGTGTGTGTGGTCACCAAACAGGGCGCTATCGCGATAACTAGACAAACACGGTCCTTGTGGTACAAAGGCCTAGTAAAACATCGAACATTATCAGCATCAAGTCTAATGAGCTATCAAACACGGCGAATATATGTTAAAAGTTGGCCCACAAATTTATAAAGTATCTTCATTTTATATCTTACAGGGAAATTTAAAACAGGTCGTCCATGGAAGAAAAAGTTAGCAAACAAACTAGTTATCTTGAATCAGTATTTTCATTATGTATCTTACATAGAAAATTAAAACATCGTTCATGGAGGAAAAGGCTGGTAAACAAAATCAGTTCTTACATACCTAATGACACCACAGTTACGCATTGTTCGTTTAGAACATATCAATAGAATACATATAGTACTTATTATCACTTATTATTGTTTTTAACTTGTAGCATTTCTTCTTTTCTATCAAAAAATGTTAAATAGAAAAAGAATATATATCACAACAACAACAACAAACAACGACAAAATATGAACAAAAAGATGCAACCAAAAGGTAATTAACACAAAAGGCAAAATAAAGTTGGTTCGAAAATTTCTCAAGTATTTTCATTTTATATCTTATAGATATTTAAAACATCATTCGTGGAGGAAAAGGCTGGTAGACAAACTAATTATCCTGAATCAACACTTATATACCTAATGACACCACAGTTACGCATTGTTCATTTAGAACATATCATTATAATACAAAGTACTTATTATCGTTTTGGATGTAATTGTTTTTAACCTGTAGCATTTCTTCTGGTCTATTAAAAAAAGTTAGATAGAAAAATAATATATAGCACAGGGTTTGGTTTGGTTTGGTTTGGTTTGGTTTAGTATTGTTTAACGTATTAGCCACAGCTATGGTCATTTAAGGACGACCTCCCCTGTCAGGGACAACACCGACGACAAAATATGAACACAAAGATGCAACCAAAAGGTAATAAACTGGACCAACCTTGGGAAGAGATAACAATAAAGGTGAAATGAATCTTCGACATTATCCAACCTCTAGCACTTGATTCAGGGAGGGCTAGCCAAAGCTGATCAATAGGTTGCTTTTAACGGAGGTACAATATCTTGTTTTCAGTGAGAATTTCACAGCATAAAAAAGTCACAGAACAATATACTGTCCACATGTCATGAAAGATACTTCAATCACAATTTATAACACTCACGCAATTTATAACACACACGCAATTTATAACACTCATGCAATTTATAACACTCACTTTTTTGTATTGTAGACCATATGATATGGTTTAAAAACTATCTGATAAAGGAGAAGATATACGATATCCGTTTATTAGTATTTCCTGCCATACCGGTTTTACCATCTTAAACTTATACCAGCAGAAAGACTAATAATACTCTTTATCACATACCTATTGAATCTTGTTATATTAATACAAGCAATTTTCAGACCATGAAATACAACGTTCTGTATTGGACATGTGTGTGTATGCTGGAGACAGGGTCATGGCGAACTGAAAAGTTCCCGGTATTTGCAAACAATACTAAAGTTTATAAAAATCTTTGTATCGATCTCTACCAAATACGGAAGGTATGTGATAAAGCAAGACCACACACTTGTGGTTTTCTAACGAATCAGAAAGCACGAGTTTATTGCGCGGACGAATATATTCACGAGTGCGCGGACATATATACCGAATGCAGACACACATGACGACTAAATCACGATTACTTACTTTCCCTTTAAAGCGTGCCATCTTCCCTTGTTGATGCAGACTACGTAACATTTGATTTAGGTTTGCCCAAGTACCGGGATTTTGGATTTTCTGAAAAGATTATTCCTATTCGGCACGGTTTTTTCTATCTTGTGTAATTAATAAGACGTATCTTCAAATTATTACATTAACTTATCATAGAATGGTGTAATATAATCCATAGGAACACCAAGAAAGAATACCTTATTGAAACTGTAGTATGTCGATACAATGTAAATATTCTTCCTACACCATATTGTCATTTCGTGTTTTTAGGACTCATTAGGGTGCCTACGGTCTAAAGAATAACCCCTGTCTTAAGTTTTTCGAAACACATGAAAAATTACAAAAGCAAGGGAAAATGTACCTTTAATCCCCTTTTCGTCAATTGGTGTAAAACAAATGCTAGAAAACACCAAAGACAGAAACACGTGTTGTAAATGCATACTCTATAACGTGTACCGGCTGTCTATACGTTATGTTATATATGACATATGTCTTTTGAACTATCTTTATGAGAATAACTTTAGTTCAATGCCTATGATTGTTTGGTGACCTAATGTTTTCCATTATTTTGTTGTAAGATACGGCTGTATATATGACGTAGGAAACGCTCGTTCACAGCACTTAATGGTGGTTTGCGTCGCCTCTGTTCTTGTTGTTCCGATTACGTGCTCAGGCATTTAACTTTCGTTTTTTGGTGTGTTTTTTACTTCAAGGCCCCTTATAAACAAATTATCCGAATCATATAACCGTTTATTCTATCACCATTTTATCTGCTATACCTTATATACTTGATAAGATAAATAGTAGATTTCTGAATATCATTTTATGACGTCTATAAAAAAATCTACCATGTTTGCGATGTAATGACACTTTATAATGGTTAATAACCATGGATAATTGGACCGTAGACCAAGCGCGCGCATGAATTTCCAACAGACCCACTTCCAAAACCCTCCCCCTCCCGGACCATTTGTTTCATTTGTCGAATGAGGGAACCGCATTCCATTGTATATGTATTTGAAGATTTCTTAACGGACAAACAAACAAAAACTATATTTGACCTCTAGATCTACTTCCAAACTGTCAAGCGCTCCTGGACATAATGTTCCGCTGAACTTCCCGCTAAGGTGATCATGACTAGAAAAAGCGTTTGTGAATCTGTCAAATGCTGATTCCATGTGTTGGCGAGCGATGTCAATAGATTGGCGGATTTTATTAATTGAAAAAACATCTTGCAATAAGCATGCCGTCAGAGTTTATTTTGTTTATCGTCTGTCGACCGCGTGTTGACTTAGAATAAAAAAATATTTCCCAAATATATTCAGGTTAAATTGACTGCCACAAGGTCAGAAATTATAAAAACGTGCAGTTTGTTGTGAAATGAAGACATGTATGCATCACGTGGCAAATGTCAGTGCATGCAAAAGAACTGACTTATTTAAATAATTAGATTGTATTTATTTCACCTTGCTTGACAAAGGCGTATGGACATTGAGGTAGACACGAAAAGGGCATGAACCCGGAGGAAACCCACGTAATAACAGGTCACCCGTACCTTTCCACGTCCGATCCCGGAGTACCCGGAGTACCCCCACGTAATAACACAGGTCACCCGTACCTTTTCACGTCCGATCCCGGAGTACCCCCACGTAATAACACAGGTCACCCGTACCTTTTCACGTCCGATCGGTTGTCGAACTCCGATCGTATTTGTGAAAGGCGAGTGTGCTATAAAATGCGCCACCTGACCACCCATTTATTTCTTGTGTTATGACATGTATAAAATAAATGGGGCAAAAGAAAGGGGTCGAACGTGAAACATATGTTGTCCAGTCGTTATCTGTAATGGTTACTTATCGTCGGAGTGGAATACCTACCCGGTGGCGCGGTTATCACCTATTTAAACACGAACTCAAACTAATCCTGATAAGATTCGTATGTGTTGAAAGCACTTCAGAACAGATGTATCTGGAAACAAGCGTATTACTTTCAATTCAAGCGAAGGTGTAGGATAAAGGGTAGGGTCGTATTGAGCAATAGCCTCGGACGTAACTATCATATCACTATGTCAGCGAAATATTCATATATATTGAAGTTTAAAAAGGGTATACCGTAACTGTAAGTCAGTCCTCTGGTTCTGTAACCTCGACTTTATTCACGTTCATATATAGTTCCTTTTCCCTTGAAAAACAGAGGCCAAAAAGGCTTCTAGGACTCCTGGCTCATTAACACTAGTCGTTTGAAACGTTTATTACATTTTACATCTATAATCTTGAAGGTCATTTATATTTTGCTAACAAGATGAATTATTTCCCGAGCAAGATAAATTCCAAATATTGTGACCCTATGCCAATCGTTTTTCTTTTGACATTTATTACGCATTTTAACGTGATATTTAATGAAAGTCGTTCATTTTATTTAAACTTGTTTACCTCTCAATTCTACAGGTCGAATATCATGTTGACGTCTTGGTTTGTGCAATTAGAGCGATAATATAACAATCTAATTCGAATCCTGATCCAGCCCCGCTGATTTTTTTCCCACTCAGAACAGGTATTGGTTATATTTTGATTGTTTCATCTTTATCACTTCTCATGATTCATAGAAAGCCCGGCAAGGTACAGTTTTCTTTTCAGAAATGATTTATCAAAGATATAGTCATACCAGAACAAGTCTCCAACCTAGTACTAGGTTACAGATTTTGGCAGTGGTACGCGGATCATCAAGTCTGAATTTACAGTAATTCTCACAATTAGCCACTTATAGTAGCATCTGTGTTATGTAATCAAAGCCTACATTGCATGCATCACTTAGCAAGTATTATGAGTAATCCATAGTCCCATTTGGAAATTTCTTTCAATTGAAACAAGAGATATTGATAAATTCCAAAATAGCAAAAGGCAGATCTATATATATTGCTAGAGCTAGAAGCGTGTACCAAGTTTTCCAGTGTGTGGCACTCCCTGATCACTAGACATACTGACAGGTCATGTCCAAACCCACAGTTCCCTCCAGTGGTACTAATGCTGGCTCACAATCACAATCTCCCTCCAGTGGTACCAATGCTGGCTCACAATCACAATCCCCCTCCAGTGGTACTAATGCTGGCTCACAATCACAATCTCCCTCCAGTGGTACTACTGCTGGCTCACAATCACAATCTCCCTCCAGTGGTACTAATGCTGGCTCACAATCACAATCCCCCTCCAGTGGTACTACTGCTGGCTCACAATCACGATCACAGAATAACAGAGCCAAGAAAATTTGATTAAAAAACATATAATTTTTATTTTTGCAAATATAGTGACTATTTTTTTGTGTGTTATAGAGTAATATTTACAAGGACAAATTTGAAAATGTTCTCTAAACAAAGTGAACAATTTAACAAATAAAATATGTGTAAGACTGCAGAGATGATAATACACCATATTCAGGTACATTTGTATTCTCAAAATATCACTCACAATTCTCAAGGACAGCCAGCTGAAGCTCACAATGATAATAACTATGTTTGCTTCAGACAGACCTCGACCTTGATAATAGCTACACCAAACTTTCATATTTTGTACATGTACCCGGTATACTTTAAACGTACTTATTTTAGCGCAGTCAAATTTTAGCACATTATCAATATTAACAGATTATAGCACATTGACAAACTGGTGCAACCAAAAAATATTTAATAGAAACAATATCCATTTACTGCAATTTATAGTGCAATCAATTTAGCTCTATGTTTTAAGCATGAAAAGTGCTAAAAGTAGATGACCTCCAAAATACGTACATTTGCAGTAAATAATGTTTGAATTACTTTGATATTAAATTTGTTCTGCATACATAAAATCTTTCAACATATTTCACCTATTTATAATACCTCCCTTCCATTAAAAATAATTCATATCTGAATCATTTAAGAAGAGTTCATTGCAAAAAATATAAAACAAAAATTTCTCGATGGACTTCTTATTCATGAAACAAATATCTATAACATTACCAGGACAAACCGAAATGTCTAACCCCTTGTGCATGGTAATACATAACTTGCAATGTAAATATATATTAAAGTATGGTCCCAAAATATGCCAATCCTCATGGTGTTTTACCGATATGTGACCACTGTCTTGAAAACAAAATTGCAATAAATGCAGTGATCAATCTACAATTATTTCCATGGCTCCTGAACTGTATTGCTTACAATAACAGGTCCCACAATGTTAAATTTCAGTATTTCCAGAAATTCTGAGTCACAAGAAAACTCTACTCTACTCAGAACCACAAAGAAATTTTTCATGTAATTTTATAGCACACTTCCCTTATTAATGACTTATTTTAATTTACAAAAGTCTACGTTTGGTTTGGTTTGTTTGTGTTTTAAGTCCTATTAACAGCTACGGTCATTTAAGGACTTGCCAGGTTTTTATTGTGGAGGAAAGCCGGAGTTCCCAGAGAAAAACCAGACCAAAGGCCAGCACCTGGTGACTGCCCCATGTAGTTCTCGAACCAGTGACCCAGTGGTGGAGGGCTAGTGGTAGCAGAATGTCAGATGCCTTAACCACTTGGCCACCGCGGCCCCTACAAAAGTCTAGTGAATTTCAAATGTTAGTAGTTGCACATTTACCTCAGTTATATAGAAACACAAAGTCATTTACAAGGCACAACTGTTGATTGTCAAACTGTCTTATACAAAGTCAACATTTTAATACCTATTGTTATATGCTAATATTTGATGTGAATGTATACAACTTATGTATATAGTGAACATGAAACAATAACTTATAAGTTTACACATAACGGTAACAACAAAGTCAAAAATTACATTTTCCCCTTAAAATTCTGATTGAACACACAGTAACCATCCATTTTTTTAAATTTAAACTTGACCTTTGCCTTGACCTTTGAACTTAGATTGAACTCTTTTAAGGTATTCTGATGCATGACCTTCATCCATTTGATCAAAATCTATTCAGAGATGATAGGTGACCCTTGTCTTGACCTTGACTTTGGAGCATTAAAATATGGACTCCTGAGGTATTCTTTTACACAACCTTTTTCAGTTTGATCAAAAACAGCTTAGAAATGAAGACACAAGAGCAGACACTGGATCAGGGTGGTTTAACCATGGCAGGGATACCAGACAAGTTTTCTCTGACATTTTAATTTATAAGGAATTACATATTCCTTTTTAACCTAGAATAGACGATAAAGAGTGATGTGTTTACCCTGTTACAAATCGAGCATGTTCACCCTTCTGCCAATTTTCTCATAAATCATATAAAATTGCACAATATTTTACACGGTATGCATGTATACATAAGCATATACATATGGGCTTCATAATTCAAAAGAAAATTTGAATGATGAATTGAAAAATGAATTACAAAATGAATTGATGAAAATATTTTTTTCAAAATAACAAATGCTAATCAGACAAGACTACTTTACTAATGTGAAATGATTTTGAATGAACTGATACCATCAGTAGATAGAGTAATTATGTGCCTACATAATTACAGACAAGGTCACTCCAAAACAATCATACATGACACGTCACAAATCTACAGAGAGCAGTATAAAATTCAAATATAAGAAATATAAAAGCTAACCAATAAATCAATGAATCAATAAATTCACTTACGTTTGGTCCAAACAGTTAAAACATATCAGATAAATACTTCTAAAAAAACATCTATTTAATATGAAAGTATTCTATATTTACACCTCCTGACCTAGGATCTAACAATTACAATGAGTCATCTGCCACAAAACAGACTGTTTTTGTCCTTTGAGGACTGGCACAATTATTTTCACTGTATAAAAAATTCTAGTTTTCACAGAAAACACAGTGAACGGATATACATCATTAATCTCCACTAAAACATGGTCCTTGACTCCTTATTAAGTTCCATACCGTAAAAAAACATTCTTAGCAACATAACACCAACATGATTTTTAATCACATATTCATACATATCAGCACAAGCGCTCAGTATTGTAACATCATTACACCCAGTGAAAAATCATCTGAAAAATTATCGGAAATTTCAAAAAATATATTAATACAAAAATAATTACATTTAAGGCTTTTCTGAAGCTTAATTGTCGTTGATCCTTGATAGCACATATCAAATTCAGTCGTTATCAACCACTGTCCTTTCATTCGTAATGCTCAAACAAATCTTCTAAGTGCATGTTGGATAAAAACACAGGAATACAGATATATATATAGAAATGTACATTTACATTATTTAGCATTCACACTATAGAGTAAACTATGAAACTAAAAATCACTCAAAACTTTCATCACTCATTCTAAATATCACGATACCTATTGATCTAGTTTCCTGTTATATGAAACTTCATTTGTCTCAATTCGAATCCACTGAATAAATTCTTATGTAGTCCTTCTTTACCAAATCCATGGTTTTGGAAACAAAATGTTGCAGAACACAAGATAGATGGGTTTCATTCATTCTTCAATTCAATTTTCAATTAAGTATTACTTGCATTGATCTGTTAGCCACACTAAGATCTTTTATCCTTATATTCCGTCTTTGCGTATTGCAGAGTTATCTTCTCTTGTGAGCAGGTATTAATTGTTACATCATAAGTTTGTGAGAGTAACGTCATCAATTTTTGAGAAAACGAGGTAATTTTCTCACACAAACCAATGACATAACAATCAATACCTGCTCACAAGAGAAGATAAC